>CM034156.1:628541351-628635892 GCA_019776745.2 Taxus chinensis | reverse complement strand
GAGCCAAGTGATCATGTTGAGGTGCGAAGAGTATGAAACTAGACATGGAGAGGGGGTTTGTGCACAAGAGAAGCTTGTGTTCATATAGGTGAAGGGTTTGAGAAAACAAAACACGTTACAAATGAGATAGGGCACACGATTTCCACTAGGGCATGAAGATTTGAGCTAGGGTTTCAAATTTCTTAGTTATAGAGGGAAGAAAGAGAGATTTTTTCAGATGGCACCTAAGAAATCACCCACAGCAGGAGTGAAAGGGAAGAAGAAGAAGAAATTTCTCCTGAGAGTAATTTCTCAGAAATGTAGTATCCAAAGGGTGTGATCATGGGACAAGAATGAGATTCCCAAATCCTTCAATGTAAAATCAGTGATTACAACCATCAAACATCAGATAATAAGAAGGATCTCAATGTGTTGTTGAGCACAAAAATGAACAAGCACACAACAGAAGATATGTCAGTGTACGATGATGTTGGTGAGAAGTTACTAAAGCATATTGGAGTCTACCACTTGTATGAGCTACCATACTTTGGGAAGTATAAACCATTGTATTGATGGTTGATGAGTAGAGTCCATGAGGACTTCTTCTACTTCACCGGACGGAGGGATAGAATCACATCTTCCTTGATTTCAACAGTGACAGGACTAAGGGCCTCGGGAGTGGATCTAGAGAGTGATTTAACTGATAAGGCCATAATCCTAGAGACAAGGAAGGAGCTGGGGTATACCAAAGGTTTGTGTGGCATGGAAATCAAAAAATTGAAGAAGTACCCAGTAGTGCACGCATCTGTACAACTTGTAACAAAGCTGAATGACCAAGAAAGGTGGTCGTATGTAAACACAATATGGCTGCACGTTGTAAAGAATATGTCTCAAGGAGTGGTCTACAATATAGCAGATTACATAGTGAAGACAATCATTGAAGAAGTGTAGAAAGGTGACAGAATAATTTTTGGTGCTATTTTATTATCTTTGGTGTTTATGGAGATTGGAGTGCCTGATGGGCCAAAGGAGAAGATTTGGGAGTACCCCACGGAACACAAGTCTCTAGCGGAAATATTTAAAAAATACTTGTGTGAAGGATCAATGAGTAGACCATTCAAGTAGAGGGCGGAGAAGTGGTATGATAGACTCCACGTAGTGTTCGAAGAAGAGTGAAGCATAACGAAGGAGTTGCCTTCGGTGGTGGGTAAGGCAATACAGTTTGCAGTCTACCAAAATTTTTGCATCACATAATTTACGATGAAGGATGGGGCTTGGAGCCCATGGTGCAAAATGCCATATGCCTTCATAGAAAGATATTTCTAGGCATTAGTTCATCGATTTTTAGATGTGCGTAACCTAACCTTCAATGTAGACAAAGTAGATTGCAACTACCACACTCTGAGAAAGAAATATGTATATCCAGGGTGGAATGCATACACTGAGAGGGTTATCTCAGATATTATAAGCATGAAGCTTGTAAGCTTGGCATTTGGGGACACTAGAGTAGTGCTTGTGTACCTTTAACTCAAGCCCAAGCTGGAGAACACTAAGTATGTGGAGAATGAGTTTGCACTCCCAGGGCCACCAAAAGGTAAGCATACAATGGAAAATGTTCCAGTGCCTAAGCCCATAGAGACAATACAAGTAGATGATGAAGAAAAGGGGCATGAATATAGTGGTGGTTTGGAGCATAGAGGCAGAAGATAGCCTCTGAATAGGGAAGAAGATGAATGCATGACTACTTCACCCCAACCACAAGAAATGGATGATGAGGACCTATATGCGCTACAAGGAGAGCGCTGCTTCAAAAGAGTATTTAGGAGAATAAGGACCCAAGGTGCTACTCCAAAATCAGTGCAAAGATCACCTCGAATATCTCCATAGAAGGAGACAACTGAGAAAATAAGAAGGAAGTTAAAGCTGAATGAGGAGGCGGAAGAGTCTGAGGAAAGTGCGCCCAATTCCCCTACACCTCCAGAGAATGTGGAAGGACCAAAGGATGAAGAAATGATGGAGAAGAGGGATAAAAGGAGGTAGATGAGACAATGACTGAGACTGCTCAGGGTAAAATAGAACGAGCTCCAAATCTTGAAGCCCAAGTTCCTAAGGGGCCAAGATCAAAGAGAACAAGCAGAGAGTATGTTCCACTAGTTATGGGCTACGTCGAGGACACATGTAAAATTATATGTTCCCATTTTTAGAGCACAGTGACACAAAAGGAGTTGTATGGCTTGGAGCTGATGGATGAAGATATGGAAACCATGTGCATAAGGAAACAACTGTCATGGTTGATGCACACACACATGGATGAACCAAAATTTGATGTATGTGAAGAGTCATGTGTATAAAGGAGGTTGAAGAGGACACCTCAGGCCAGACACATAATAGTAAATCCTATTGCTATGTCAAATGAACAAGTGAGTAATGCTTTGGTGAAGGTATCAACAGAGGTGGCATGCCGAAATATGGATAAGATTGTAACAATTAGGGTGCTAAGAGAAGAATTCAAAACTAAGGATGTGGAAATAACATGCCTAAAGCAAGAAAAGGACTTGGCACAGAAGAAGAATGCTATTTTCATTAGCATGGCAAAGGAAGTTGGGGACAATATCATGAAAGCAAAGCCACACTTAAAGCCAAAGGTACCCAAAACATTTCCTTCAGCAATGCATTATGTAAGTACCTTGGTGGACTTAGTGCTTGAAGATGAATCTCTGCGCACACCAGAACCAAAGGATCCAACGCAGGAACCAGAGTGAGAAAAGGCTTTGGTGATGAGAAATATTGCATCATATGAGGGGTTTCTTCAGAGCTTGTAAGAGGAACTGAAGAAAGTAGATCAAGAGCTGAATATATGTATAGCCCTAGAAGCCGTTATAAGAACTAGGACCATTTTGGAAGATAGTGAAGTCATGAAGGCCATGAAAGATGAGACCTTGGGCCATGCAGAATGATTAAAACTTGTTAAGAAGAAGCATGAAGCCCTTACAACATCTCAAGAGCCACACATGGAAAGGATGGATGATCTTGGGAAACTTATCACGTAAAAGATGGAATTATTAGAAGGAAGGATGATTGCCATGTCCAACATTATGTTGGTATTGAAGAATGAGAAAGGAGAGATTGCAAAATATGAGTTAGAGTCAATTGTAGTGGATATTCCAAAAAAGGAAGAGGCCACACTCAATGATTGGCAGACTTTAGAGGTGAAAATAAAAGAAGAATATCCAGAATTGATTCTTTAGGTTGAAGCAGAAGATACTCTAGGGTAAAGACATTATTTTATTCACCAAAATTCTTATTGTTCTTCTATTCATATTCTTCGATTTGTTTTGGAGACAACCATTTTTGGGGCATAAATGCAATTAGTGTGGGGTAATGTTGATCAGTTAAAGTATGGAACTTATCAAAGAACATATAGAAGGTTCGTGTGGGAGAGAAAAGTGCATTCAAAAGATCAGGAGGATCGGAAAGGAATCATGCGCTGAGGATAGAGACAGATTCAGGACTTAACTATTTTCACGATAAGGATCTATTTTTGGAAGATGGTGTGCAGAGCACACAAATCAGTTAAAGACTTGCGTGAAACGCATTGGATATTTTTTGAGGATTGGCTACGAAGCACTTTGCATGGATATTGGATGAGAATAGATCTACTATTGATAGTTAGCTAAACACAGTCTATTGTTAGCGCACTTATATGTGTGGCTATATTGTAACGACGCATGGATAATAATAGTATGCGGCCTATTTTGGCATTAGATAAGCGGTGAAGGGAAATTCCCCACCCTTATAAATATGTAGTGAACTGTGTGGCATAGAGGGGCATGTGAGAACTGAGTTATTGTGAGGTTATACTGCCAAATCTGATGTGCGCATAGACTATGATATTAAATATTGTAATCAGATTCTGTGTATTTATCATGTTTACTGCAATGGAATGTGTTGGCTAAATCAAAGTGTCAAATCTTGGGTATAATTGGTTCGTGCATGCTTACAATCATGGTGATCTCTTAAGTCTGTTATTCTCTAGATCTAGATCTGAATATGTACTGTAGAATGAAATATTAGTCATAAATCTGAATGATTTAAGTCTTCATCATGATAACATCCTGCAACAACAATCCTAAAGAGAGGCCTGGTACCTTTGCATGCTTTAGGTGAGCACTTGGTCTAGGATGAGTGATGTGCCAGCACACTTGGGATTTTATTAGTGAATTCTAGGCTGCATCAAATTTCTTTAGCTCCTGCATGAATCTAGAGAGATAGCTCACAACAAAGCAAAGGTTTGGTTTGGTATACGTCAAATAAATGAGACTCCCAATAATATATTTGTAGAGAGTACCATCTACTTGAGGTGAATCCTGGAATCTCAAAATTTGCAAACCTTTTTCCATTAGATGGGACATAGGTTTATAATTTGACATGCCATACTTTTCCAGGAGTGTCTTGGTGTATTTCATCTAGGAGATAAAAAATATGATTCTTGATTTTCCATACATCAAAACAAAGACAATAGTGAAGTAGCCCCAAATCTGTCATGTCGAAGGATTTCTTCAAATCATTCTTCACATCTTCAATGAGATTGTTAGAACTGCCTATGATTATAAGATCATCTACATACAAAACCAAGATGTCAATCTCTCTGCCTATTTTTTAATATATATTTGAATTAAAGGAGCTACATGTGAATCCATGCTGCATTAGGTGATCATCTATTTTTATGTACCATGCCCTAAGTGCATGTTTAAGTCCATAAAGAGAATTAATTAGATGATATACCTTCTGAGAATGCTACTCATTGACAAATCCTTCTGGCTGGGTCATGTATACCTCTTCTTTGAGATCACCATTCAAGAAATCAGTTTTTACATCCATCTACTGAAGTTTCCATCCATTTTGTGCTGTCATTGTATAAACAACTCTGATGGTTTTGATCTTCATAGTGGTTGCAAAGGTTGCATCATATTCAATTCATTCCTACTGAGCATAACCCTTTGCAAATAACCATGTTTTGTACTTGTCGATAGATCCATTTGCCCTGTATTTTGTTTTGAAAATCCACTTGCAGCCAATGGAATTATTACTTGCAGGAAGATTGATTAGTTTCCATGCCCGATTCTGTATCAAGGAGTCATATTTAGAACCCATGGTCTTCTTCCACTCTGGTTGATTGAGTGCCTCACGAACTGAATCAAGTTTGGTGATATCGACCACTAATCTCATGAGTGTGAGATTCACCTCATTTATCATTCAAACTCCAGATGAAGTATCTAGGAGAGAGTTCAGGTGGGAGTCTCTCATGATGCTTTGGACCCATTTCAAACGTTGACGCTGCTGATGATGGGAAGAAATGTTTTCCAAATTCCCAATATCAATGAACATTATCCTTGTAGCTCATATTTATTCTCTGAAGAATCCTCATGCTCATCATCTGGATGTGTGAGCAATCTATGAGAGTAGGTCAGTACTAAATCTTCATTTTGTGGAAATGAGTCAAATGATGACTCATAATAAACAACATATTTGCTCTCATATATCTTCTTTTTCTCAGGATCCATGAGACAATATGCTTTTGAGGTTGTATTGTACCAAAAAAAATGCACTGGCATTTTTTGGGATCAAGTTTCTTTCTCTTCTTATCTGAAACATGCATATATATAGTACAACCAAATAACCTCAAATGAGAAATAGAAGGTTTACGATTAATCCATACCTCTTTCGGTGTCTTTTCCTTTAATATCTTTGTAGGTGTTTTTTTCAAAAGATATATAACAATCTGGACCACTTCTACCCAAGATTTGTTCTCCAACTTCACAGTGGAAAGCATGCAATGAGCCATCTCCATGACAATCTGATTGCGACATTATGTGATTCCATTTTACTAAGGAGTATAGGGGTCAGTTAGGTGGTGTGTGATGACATGCTCCTTCAAGAAAACCAATAATTTCTTTGACGTTAATTCCCCCTCGATTTGAGTGGAGGATAAGAAGGGGCTACCTAGTCTTCTGAACAACTCTATTATAGAAGATCTGGAAATGTTCAAATGATTCACTCTTCTTTCAGAGAAAGAACACACAAGTCTTGTAGGAATAATCATCAATGAAAAAATGGACATACTAAAACCCCTTAAATAAGGTAGGAAAGGATCCACATAGATTGATATGTACGACCTCGAGATGGTTCTTGGCATGGAATGTACTCAACTCGAATGGATCCTGATGTTTTTTTCCCTCTAGAAATCCATGATAAAGAGGTAATTACTAAGAGAGAGGAGGAAGTCCTCGTACCATCTCCTTAGAACTGAGATGATAGAGGGAGCTGATAGAAATATGTCCATATCGATAATGCCAGAGTGTATTGATTTCCACCATGGATGAAGATAACACAACTACAGAGGATGAAACTACATCTAATGCAAATAAACTATCCTTCAAAAAAGTTCTAGCAAATATTGTACCTTATTTAGATATCATACATGATTCGATGCCATTCTGAACTAGGAACTCCACCTTGAACTTGTAATTCAACAGTTGAGAGAAAAACATGAGATTTGTGATCAAGTTAGGGGACATAGAGCACCTTCATGAGAGTACATATTCTAGTCTTGAGAGGAATGGTCACATTTCCTATTCCTTCTGTTACATACTCCTTGTTGTCTAAAATTCAACCCTGATCTCTGGTGGGTCGACCAGTCAATGAATCAAAAAAATTTCTATTTTTTGTCATATGCTTTTCAGAGCCTAAATAGATCAACCAAAAATTATCTCATGGATGTGATGTTTGGGAGACTAGAACCAAATAATATTTGTGGTGCACCGTAATGTGCTAATTCTGGGACATCTTCATCCTAGTCATCATCTATTTGGGTTGCGATATGTCCTTTATATTTCTTTCCATGAGGACGCTACTTGGATTTATTTAAATCACCTCGGCCCAAATGTGCTCTCTTCTCTATAATTTCTTTGTGTGTGACCATTATACCAAGAGTTTGCAGTATCGTGTGTATTCGTGGTGTAGATGTGACACCATTGATTCACCTTTTGAGAATTTTGTTTCTGTTGTGGCTTCTTTGGTTGCTTCTACACCCGCTTCTCTTGTTTTCCCTTGCGAGGCTTTTGACTCTTCTTATGCCTCGAGATCAACACTTTATCCTCAAAATATTCTTGTACTGTCTGAATGGATTCTTCCTGTTGTAGAAAATTCACCAGTTCGGTCAAGTTCACCTCCTTTTGTGTGATGGTAAATGTGGTGATGAATGTCCTGAACTAGGACGTAAGAGCTCGTAGTGTGAGAGGGACAAACAACTTATGGGTAAGTGCACCAAGTTGGGGGGTGAAAAAGGGGGTCTGAAGTGGACACATTTTTCTAAAAAATAAAAAAACTTCAACTTGTACAATTTTTTTGAAATAGTTACACTCAAAATTGGAAGATGTTGTATAAACATGAATCATAACATTTTGAGTTTAGTTTCTAAGCTACTAAATTTTATTGAAAATGGATAAGTTTAAGTGGGTCAAATAACTAAAATACCAACAGGTGCTCCTATTTTTGTTAAAAAAATAACAGAGTGACTTTCGTGCCCCCCACCATTTTTTGAGCACCATTTAGTAGTTTTGAAAACTCTTTCGTAGAAAGATAGTCTAGGAGCATCTAGTTTGTGCTAGAAGTTTTTTTAGATTTTTTAGCAAGTATTTATTTTTTTATGATTTTTCTAGTACATAAATTTTATGTTTTGAAAAATAATGAAGCTCTGACCATGTCCCCCCGTAACTACCTCAAAAAAATATCAAAAATTAGATTTTTTTTTTAATATGTATAGAATTAGGCCTAGTTTGAGTTAGTATTTTTTTTTTTTTCAAATTTTCATGACACAAAAAAAAGATACACGATGAAAGATAGACATATTTAAACTTCAAAAAATAGCTATAAAAATCCATAGTTAGAAAAATAAATAATATAGAAACCTTATATTAGTCAGAAAATTTGAAAAATTATATTTTTAGAAATAAGAAACTCTGCTCTACGTCGTGGTATAATTTTTTTAAAACTAATCGATTGTTTTATGTTGATTTATCATAAAGGAAGTGGCATTTTTGTATTTTCTTGCAAAAACACAATGTTTTCTATATTTGTATAGGTCCATGCCTCAAGCTTGGGGATCTAAACCGGATCCCAAACCTTTGAGGCATGGCTTGGAAAAAGTGAAAAAGTAAAAAGCGTACACGTTCTTTATAGTATAAACATTGTATATGATTTTGGCATGTTTCTATTTACAACAATATATTTATTATTATTATTATTATTTATTTATTATTATTTTATATTTATATAGAATATAATAAATTAGGATCACTCTGCACCTTATGGAATTAATCTCACATCTCCATGAGTCACAATTTAGGAGATAGTTTTTTATAGTATAATCTGGTCAATACATAGGTAATTTTTAGGATTTCAACATTCAACCTAAAGCTTTCAACGTTTAATTTCTACAATCAAAACCAAAAACCCTAGGCCATTAAACTAAACCCGAAACTATAAACATTGATCCCTAAACCCTAAACCTTTAACCATGATCCATAGACCCTAAAACCTAAAACCTAAACCCTAAGCCCTAAACCTTAAACCTTAAACATTCAACCCTTACCAGTGAGCCCTAAACACCAAGCCTTAAGCTCTAAACCCAGAGCCCTAAGCCCTAAAACCTAAACCATTAACCAGTGAGCCCTAAATGCTAAACCCTAAACCTTGAACCGTGAAAACTAAATCCTAAACCCTAAACCATGACCCCTAAACTCTAAACCTTAAACATTGAATCCTAAACCCTAAAAGCTAAACCCTAAAACTTGAACCCTACATCCTTATCCATGATCCCTAAAATCTAAACCCTGGATCCTAAACCATATACCATGATCCCTAAACACTAAACCATAAACCTCGAGCCCTAAACCATAAACCATAAACCTTAAGCCCTAAATGTTAAATCCTAAACCCTAAACCTTGAACTGTAAACCATAAAACCTAATCCCTAAAAACTAAATCCTGAACCCTAAACCCTAAACCTTAAACCCTAAATCCTTAACCTTGATCTGTAAACCATAACCATAAACATTCAAACTTAAACCCTAAACCCTAAACCTAAACCCTAAATCCTAAACCATAACCCTGAACCCTAAACCCTGAACTATATTTCATCAATATTTCCTAGTCTCGTGATTAGAACCATCATTGAGTTTGTTTATAGAAATACCTTGTTTACGAGAGGTGGGAAAAATAACTAAATGGATATGACATATACCTTGTGCCTTGCAATGCATATTACACATCTCTTCCAAACTTGTTTCTCCCCACATATACTTGTGCTCTTGAGTGTAAATTTATTCACACTCTAAAACAAATTTCACATTTATCATATTTCCATGTATGGTATTATACAAGCCAGGATGACCCATTGGAAGATGGAAAAAATAACCATCACAACACAAAAATTAGTCTTAAAGGAAACAAAAGAAACATAGAGAATATACAAATGTGGAGGTGTAGGATCATAATTGAATTTCATGTAATATCCTCTCCTCCAGAGAAAGAGAAAGTTATTTTTCTACTGGAATGGATAGTAAATTTGATAGAAATTATTGAAGTCTTCAAAAAAAGCATAGAAATAGGGGAATGACTAAGAACACAAAGGGGTTATAAATCACCTAGTAAATCTTTCTTGTTCAGTTCTAAAAGGGAGTCACATGGCCTATGACTTAGTGACCTTCCATTCATTGATAATTCCTTATATGATAAACCCATGGATATTTTCAAAAGCACCTTAAAAAAGATAGGGGTAGTCATCAATCCTACTGAAGGGTGTGATGTGATTTCCAAGCAACTTGAAATTCATATAGATTTAGAGGTCATAACATGAATTTACAAATATCTCTATCATTATAAATGGAATCCAAGTAACGATGTCTCCTTGTATCCAAGGATTGAGGACTACTGGGGTTTGTAGAAGGATTGGACATTCAGGAATCTAAAATTTCCCTCCTTCAAAATATTAATAGATGAAAGACATCAAATTGTGATGACTCTCTTTGAATGTTCTGCCTACAAAGTCGATGAACCCTTTTCAGTTGAATAATCTCTATCAATTACTAATAATAATGGGTAAGACACACCACATTACAATGAGTGAAATATTTCCCATGTGATGGGAAAAAGAAGATAACTGTATTGGGTAATATTTCTTTACCTTGAGCCATAAGCCCTAAACCCTAAACCCTAAACCCTAAACCCTAAACCTTGAGCTCTAAACCCTAAACCCTAAAACCAAAACCCTAAATACTAAGCCCTAAAACCTAAACCTTAAACCTTAAACCCTAAACCCTAAACCCTAAACCCTAAACCTTAAATTCTAAACAGTAAACCCTAAACCCTAATCTATGAAACCTAAACCCTAAACCTTGAGCCTGAAACCATAAACCCTAAATCCTAAACCCTAAACACTAAACCCTAAACCTTGAGCCCTAAACCCTGAACCCTAACTCCTGAGCGCTAAACCATGAGCACTAAAGCCTAAACCATGAGATCTAAACCCTAAACCCTAAGCCTTAAACCTTGAACCCTGAGCTGAAAAACCTAAAACCTAAACCATACACACTAAACCCTAAACCCTAAACCCTTAGACCTAAACCCTAAACCCTGTGCCCTAAGCCCTAAAAGCTAAACCCTAAGCCCTAAAACCCAAACCCTAAATGCTGAGCCCTCAAACCTAAACCTTAAACCCTAAACCCTAAACATATAATCCCTAAACCCTAAACCCTAAACCTTAAACCATAAACCTTAAATTTTAAACACTAATTCCTAAACCCTAAAAATGAAACCTAAATGCTGAACCCTAAGCCTGAAACCCTAAATCCTAAACCCTAAACAATAAACCCTAAGCCTTGAGCCTGAAACCCTCAACCTTCACTCCTAAACCCTCAACCATGAGCGCTAAACCCTAAACCCTGAGTCCTAAACCCTAAACCCTAAACCCTAAACCCTGAACCATGAGCCAAAAAATATAAACCTTAAACATTAACCACTAAATCCTAAACCCTAAACCCTTAGCCCTAAACCCTAAACCCTAAAGCTTAAACCCTTAACCTTGAGCCCTAAACCCTATTCTGTGAACCCTGAGCCCTAAACCATAAACCCTAAATCCTAAAACCCAAACCCTAAATATTGAGCCCTAAAACCTAAACCTTAAACCCTAAACCCTAAACACCAAATTTTTTAAACCTAAACCTTAAACCCTAAACACTAAACCCTAAACATCAATTTAGTAAGGATATCATTTTAGTAAGAAGTAGACAAGCATCATAACACTGCTTTGAGGTCATTAAAGTGAATTATGGACCAAATTTCAAAGTTAGTACCAATTCAAGTAGTGGCAGGGCCAAAATTCAACCCAGAAGGTCAAAAAAACCTACAAAACGACTATATATTTTCACAAAACAATGACCGACTACAATATATATAGCTTGAAAGTTTTAGGTCATTGCTGAAATTTTGAAAATGAGTAAGTACTAACTAGATTAGATTTACAAAAACTATCTTCTAGATTGTCACTGTCAGAACTACGGGACCACTTCCATCAGGTGCAAAGTGACCCTAATTTCTTATATTTAGTAAAATAAATTTAAAGTATAAGAAATAATAAAAGTATACAGAAATAATAAAAGAAATCTTATAACGCGCTAGTGTTATAGCATGCACATGTTTTAGGTTCGTGAATTCCTGAGCCTACGAAAACATAACACGATCGCATTTCGTTCATTTTCAGGTTTTTTTCCACTTCCACCCCCCCCCCCCACAACTTGGTGCACTTACCCTTATGTTCAACCACTTCTCCGAGTGCACTCAACTCTGCTCGTCATTCCACCACTCGACATAGGAATCATTCCACTTTCTCACCTTCTTGCATACTCATGGTATGAAGCTTTGGCTGGAGATGAAGAATTTTTTTCAAATTCTTTTCTTTGTAGATCACAGAGAGAGTATTCCAAGCCTTCATTAATGTTGTCACATTCTGAATGTGGGGTTGTACCTCATTGGATCAACTTTTTGCATCAACTTTGTCATACATAATTTGTTCATCTATGTCGGTGGGACGAGTGAGTGTGCTAGTTACAATCTCCTAGAGATATGCAAAGAGGAGAATGGTATTCATATTTGTCTTCCATGCAGCAAAATTTTGCCCTTTCAAGAGCTGGACATTTGATAACAATATTTTTAGAGCAGACATGATGTCTAATAAAATAATAGATGAACTTTTTTTACTTGCTTTTATGCACATGTTTGGTATTGTTTCCCAATGCTCCACATGTGCTAGAATTCTATGAGAATGTTTTTATAAGAAATAAAGAACTGAACTTCACCTCCTAGAACGTCTTTCTTACATGCAAACAACCACCAAAACAAGTAGATGCCTCCAACACATGTCTTCTCCAGTTAACATGGGCTACATAAAATTCGTATTCCAATGCTGTAGGTCACTTTTACAATGATAGTTACTATATCATGTAGGTCTATGGCACAAATGTTCAAAATGTAGTCGCTTTGAAGTTCCACGCAAAGAAAAGTCACACTGGATATGTTTCTAATCCTCCACGCCACACAACAACATTTTTCTGTATGCTGCACACCACGAATAGGTTGGTTGTTACCACATTTCCTCAAGTCTATGGAAAAATTTCTATGATCAAGAGGTATGCAAGACTTCCATACAAGCACAGATCGTTGCATGGTCACTGCAAAGGTGAATACGTTTACTTGATTTTTTAATACAAGTCTTCCAAACTTCAACATTGAGAATATGCTGGGGCTCCAATCCTCCATGATATCCATGCACGAATGTTTTTACACAAACTGAGATAAGAAGCTCTGATACTAATGATATTCAAAGAATGAGAGAAGAAGACTTTGTATTGATGTTTTTATTCAAAGCAACAATCATGAATATATACATGCACAAAAGAACATTTCGAATCAACTGTCAACTAGAAGAGGAATGGTAATTGACTAAGCTGGTTGAATAAACAATGTATTAATTATATTTCTAATAGTAGCTAGATAGAATGCAAATGTGTGGATGGAAAAATGAACTTCCCCTTCCTATGCAGTGTGTATGCAGATTAATAAGCTTAAGATGTAGTCCCTTTGATATGTAGATACATAGCCCTTGATAGAAATTACTTGCCATTATAATGGTATGTATTTTGTGTTTATATAGGGATCTATTGCTTGAATTTCAACTCTAATGACATGACATTCCAACTATCATGTTGGGATATGAAAAAAAAAACTAAAAAGGCCGACCACAAATATAAAAAATGTGACCAAGAACAAAGAGGATTGGAGCACCTAGAAGCTCATGTTTGGCCATGGGCGTTGGTGTCCTGAGATAACTGACAACAAATGTAAAAATACTTACAGACATGGATCCTTGCAAGATGACCAACAATGGGTGCAGAAGTGAAAGAGGTAAGAGATAAAAAAATAGAGACACTGAAAGCAAGAAGACGAACTACGCAGTGTGTCATCAAATACTTTTCTTACACAAGATCCATATATAAAATAACATACTTGGTGATATAGTAAATAATAGTAAGTGCATGATTTTGTGTCTACACATCTAGACCTCATTCGCATTGTTCCTGCAAATGTGATTTGTACAAAAATAAAAAAGGAAAAATCTAATAGGTTTCGAGTTCAAAACCCAATCATAATGCTTGTTTGTTGTAGCATTCTATAGTCCCACTTTTTAGTTTAAAGCTTGAGTAATTGTAGGAGAATAGGAAATGCATGAACTATCATAAAAATTGAGCCCCTCCAATGGTTGATCATATGAGTGGTAGGTAGATGTTTATGTCTAGAACAAAAAATTTTAGACTCAGAATCGATATGATTTCTTAAGTTGTTAAGAGAAAAAAATCTCTTTATTTACAAGGAGGAATTTTTACTAATAAAGCCATTAAAGTGCATTGTGTAATGTATAGGCCCTAAAAGAGGATATTTTTCATGTTATATTAAAACATGATCTAGAAATAAAAAGGGGCTATACCACGAGAAATTTAGGCATGACACATGGGATTTTTCACATTACAATGACATATTGATATTTGATGAGGGCGGGAATATCAATGGCTATCAAAGCATCATGTTTACAGGGTGTTGAAGTAATATCAAAGTACAGCTAAAACAAGGGCATAAGGCCAAGGAGGCATCAAGAAACAAAAACCACTTCTTATATTTCCACTTGTTGTTTCAATTACTCCATGTTACATGCTCCACAACATTCCATTGACATTTTTAAATGTGGTTTGGGGTAAAGAGTAAAACATGTCAGACACTATGTGGATTCGACTCTAGCTTTACATCTGCCAATTGCATTTGTGAGAAAGTATCCATGGTATTTGCAACAAACCAATTATTTGCATATCCAAAATCATTGTAGTCGATATATTTTAGGAATTTTATCAAACAAGTTGCATGCTTCTACAAATTTACATATTTATTTGAGAGGGATGTACTTACTATAAATTAAAGAGGTTGATTTAGTTCCAATTCTAGTCATAGAATTCATGAATAAAGGAATCAGTGCACATATATAAATGGGGAATTTTTGAACTTCAATGATGTTGTATCTAAATGAAATCTCAGTGAGAGTGAACACACATAAAAAATTATAGCTAGGAAAAATATTGGGCAATAGGGTTTCTGTTGAATTCCCCACAAGCTTCACTGCATCTCGTTAGCCTTGGCATTTCCACCTCTGTTAGATCTAGCTCTATGCAGACAAATTCTACTTAGACATGTCATTCACTTTTTATTCCCTTCCTGCTACAAAGTTTTCCACAAATATTTCCATTTCTCAAAAGAAAATTCAAATAAAAAAAAAATGTATAAGCCATGTGAAAATCATAACAGATCAGATAACCCATACATATTGAAAATAAAGTGAGAGTTATACAAAAAAGTGTACCTTTATAAGAAACGTATAAATGAGTAATCTAGCTAAAAAATCTATAGGTGGTTAAGTCGAACCAGATAAAAGCTCACGATATAGAGATCCTGCAAAAGGTGATCAATAAATACTTGAATACAAAAACTCAATGTTATGCATAAGAAATAATCAAGTTACATCATGTTTACAATGGTGAGTTGTGTCATGAATGAAGGAAAAAAATAGAGGTGTGAACAAAAGACTCCCACTAATTGAATATGACAGACGTATCATTCCCTTTTTGGCTTGATATAATGTGTGATTAGTTGAATTTTATGTCATGAATGTTAGATACTAAGAATAGTTATCGAGTTAAAGAACGAGTAATGTACAATGACATATCTCAGTGAACTCGATGGTGACTGGGATCAAAACCAAATACACATAACCAAAAGATAAGAGTGGAGTGAGGAAACTCATGATGCGAATAAATCCTGACTCTGACAAGTGAATGGAGCTCATTATAAATACAATCTCTGAAACCTTGAAATTCTAGAATGAAAATGGAGCTTTTCCCCCCATGGTTTGATCTTGAGTATTGATGGTGGACCGACAATATTCATTTTGAATGTGTTTTCTTGCTGCAACACGCCATCCTTCTCATTATAACATGTCAAGGTAGTGTCACTGTATGTGGGAAGGGTCAAGTATAAATAATAATATCAACTATTGTCATTGGGCCATGCTTCAACACATCAATTCTCACTTCTTTACCCATCATTGATCTGTGTTAGAAGTAGAGAACTTCCTCAGACTCCTCATAGGAAATGCTAGGGGAAAGACACCGATTGACGAACATGCATTAGTACCTATATGTGTATCTTTTTGTGAGGCTGGGATCCACTAAGTGAATAATAATTTCAAACTAATATACTTGAGAGGACCCAATAAATGTGCATATTTGTACAAATTTAATATCTTATAAAATATTTATAAAACTTGAACAAATAATACACTCTTTAATACAAAACATGTATGGAGTGACATATTGAGAACATTAACATTTAGACTCCAATTTTTATACTTCCTTATAAAAGACAACTTGCAACATTAAAATGTCAGCATAAATAAACTAATTACATGTGTGTACATAATCAAAAGTTCATTGGTTTATGCATAGGAACAAACTTGTTCACATTTTACCCCATTTCACATATATTCAAGTAGTTAAATGCACAACCTTTCTAGTTTCCAAGATGAAATTAAAACACATTTTAATTTTAAAACAAACAAATTTCTCTAGATTTTTTTAATTTATCATAAGTGTCCTTCCTCTTGCCATCTTTATCTCATTAATTCTTGTCCAATGGCTATTCTCCACTCAATATGCACCCGGTCAATGCTGGTGAACACATCATGACCGTCCATTTCACAATGGATGGTCATTATGCGTTGACCGGCATTGACTGGGTGCATATTGAGTGGAGATTAGCCTCTTCCTAATTCTTGTGCTCACTATTTTTCCCACAAAAATAAAAATTAATGCCATGTAATGAATATCCCTCCAAAATTTTAATAATCCCTCCAAAACATAAGAATTTGAAATCCAAATGAGATGTAGTATTATATTTTGGATGAATATGGTTAAGAATTAGTTTTTGGAAACAATTGACATAACACATAATTAGTAGAGTTGTATACCAAATTTAGATTTGCAGGGAGGCCACATATACATGAGGTAAATGACTACTACCTTTTTAATATTCAATGTATTCAAGGAATGTCTGAATAAGTGAAGAATGTCATAAAATAGAATTTGTTTTGAATACATGAAGAATGTCTACATACACAATGAATATCTGAATCACTTACCTTAACATCTAAGGAATATTTGAATATAAATAAGTGTTATCTTTGTTTATGCATTTAATATTTGAATATCTATGGTTAACTTTATATTGACTGACTGAATATGTGAATGATGTCCGAAAAATACATAGAATGTTAAATATGAGAAAGAATATCTACATATGAAATACATATGTGAATCACTTACCTTAACAAATGCATATTATCTAAATATAAATAACTGTTGGCTCTATTTATGCAGTTAATGTTTGAATATCCATGCTTAAATTTATATTGATTGATTGAATATGTGAAGGGTGTCCGAAAATAGACAAAATGTTAAATATGAGAAGAATGTCAACATGTGAAATTCATATGTGAATCACATATCTTAACAAATGCGGAATATCCGAAGATAAATAAGTGATTTATTTATTTATGTAGTTAATCTTTCAATATCAACTATTAACTTTATATTGATTAGATGAAAACATAACACCGTTTCAAAAAATAGACAGAATGTTAAATACGTGAAATATGTCAGCATCTGTAATGAATATATAAATCACTTACCTTAACTAATGAGGAATATTTTAATATAAATAAGTGTTGTATTTTTTTATGTAGTTAATATTTGAATATCCATTGTTAACTTTATATTGATTGACGTAATATATATTGGAAATTACTGAACATGCATTGAATATACAAATGTAACTTTGTCATTTTCTATTACGCATTTGAACTTTTATTGTGAATAGAAATGATTAAATATATAATGAATATGTTGTTAGTTCATTGCATGCTCTTATTACATTTTTATTATTGAATAAATACTTATATTCCAAGAGAGGCCACATATTCAGAAGGTAAATGAAACTTATATTTTTACCTCCCCATTCACCAAAAATAGTGTTGTTATTGGACCATAGATTGTTGTTATTAAGTAATGGGTTTCGTTTTGGCTTGTTATTTTTTCATCCATGCATGCTGAACTATTGTTTTTAAGTGTATATTTATTTATTTCACTGCATTTTGTTTATTCCTCTGTTCGCCCACAAACTCTTCTAATACAACATAGAGACTGTCTAAAAAATAGGGGTTTTTCACCCATGTGTCTTACAATTTAAAAATACACTGTTGTCATTGACTATGCACTGTTATTATTGAATATATGGGAATTAATGAATATATATTGAATGCATGGTGGTAGTTTTGTTATTTCAGAAAAATGCATTAAATGACTTGAAATTACAAGCGTATAGTTGATGTATATTCACTAATTTTAGAGTATGTTTATTTAATATTCATATCACCACAAAATATCTTAATTCAAAGTAATTACCTCTAACCTTTAAACTGTATATTCAGTAATTTTAGGGTATATGTAACATGTGAATGCAATATGATTTTATGGCGATATGAAAAACCGAATACCCATTAAAAATTCAAATTTGCATAGTGAACCAAAAAATACAATTTTCCACACCAAAATTTCTTGTACCCACGTGGAAAGTGGACAAATTAGTATTTATTCCCAAAAAATCCACATTTAATTCAATTCACATCATCCCCTACCACTCCACCAACCACCGCCGAATTCTTTTCCTGGCCCGCCACTTCAACAATCATTTTTGTGATTAATTGTATGGCATTGCATTTTACAATGTGTATGTGGGGGAGAAGATGAAACATTCCCACCCCTTCCAACCCTGTGATGGAGCCGAAAACCCTATCTACCATGCAACCAAAGCCGAAGAAGAGGTGAGCCAATTTCCATAGTTTTTTAGATCTGTTCTCTCCAGGTTTCATGCAATTAGTGCATTCCCAAGAAATACCAGTTTTACAATCATATATTTGTTCTATATTGAGTTTTTTATGTACATGTTCTTATTTAGTCAAACATTACTAGTTTTACAAACATATATTCATTCATTATTGAGTTGTTTCTATACATGTTCTTGTTTAATATTTCGTTCGATACAAACTCTACCGATACATCACATTTCGACATTTTGTACACATTTCTACACAAGGTTATTTATTTTAATTTGTACTAAATAATTGCAGGTCACCATGGTATTCAAGAGGAGGCATGGAAGGAGGAAGTCATGAATGGACCTTAAAAAAAGGGATGTTAAACTTCATTATATACTTGAATCAAAGGAAGATTTAGGTGAAGCTAATAAAAAACAACAATTTCAGACCAATCCAAATCACAAAAACAAAGTTAAAACCAACACCATAGCTAGAGGTAACCAATGCTAACGGGAAGTGCACAACAACATCTAAAATTGTTTTTTTTTTTCAGAATTGAGTGGATGAGTGAAGAAATTTCTAGAGAAATAAAATATGTTGAAGAGAACGGGTATTCCATTAGAGGTGCTACAAAAAAATGGGCTGTCTCAGCAGGTTTATTATCTAACTAGCTAAATGGTATTATAAACTACAAAATGTAAAGGACCCTTAGCCATTTTAACATCTCAAGAAGAGTCTAAAATTGTATGATATTTGTAAACATGCAGATGATATTGGTGTAGACACCAAAATGGGGTCACACTCCCATTGGTCAATCACCTTGAACACACTCACCTAACCATGGCCCCTTTCACCCCACTCTAATATTAATTTAATTAAATTAATTAAATTAATCCATGATCTCATAATATTTATTATTTAAATATCCTAATTAAGATAATTCTCACACCACCACCTCACCTAGCCACCTCACCCAAACCTATTCTTAGTATGTTGCCATAACTAACTAAGACCTACCTAAACCCTAAAAATCAAAGCCTACATTCCCTCTAACCACATTCCCACCCATTAGAAAGGAAGCTTCCATTCTAATCCATGGAGAAAAATGAACAAGATCCAAGAAATCAAGTGGATCTACCCATTTTAGTAAACCTAGAAAATCCCACCCTAACCGACGCCGGTCACCCTAAACCACCACCGGTCAACCCCGAACCATCGTCGGTTACCATTTATTCCCAAAAAAAACCTTATTTTGAGGTTGGCACATTCAGAGAAAGAGAGACAAAACTAGAGCTGCATGCAAGCAGAACCAACATTTGCACACACATCTGAACATCCACAGCCAGCATCAGAAGTGATCACAGAGCCATTTTGCATTCACGGAAGCATCCTGGGAAGCACCATCACCACATCAAATTCCATCCATCTGATCAACTGCCATTTCCATCCAGCCATCAAGCTCATATAACAGTAAGTATTTTGTTAACCAACATTCATCCATTTTCATTTTAGTAGGCTTTGTTACCTCTATTATCAGTTTCTACTTGCACCCCCATTCTCCCACCATTTACCTTCATGCAAGTTTGATCATTCCTTCACCCACACCACTTAAATTTCCCATACCTGACTTTTAAACACCTCTGAGTATACCTAAGATCTCCATAGACCTTTTCATTACCCTCTCCATTTTCATTTAGCCTCATATCTGTCCCAACACTAAGATTTTAATAAGTTTCTGTCACCCGACTGTACCGATGCACAGTTACCCCATGACCATCGTCGGTCCATCCTGAACCATCATCGGTTACACTAGACCGACATCGGTCTCTGTGTTTTACCCTCAGACCAAGAACAAAGCCTAAATTCCCCACCAAATACCCAAAACAACCCAAAACTAGACCCTGACCAGTACCAGTACTCTGACAGAGACCTTGCCCTTTAGATTCAATCATAGCTTAGCCTGTTGTGAACAATTTTCTTATTGTAGTCGAATGAGATACCTAAATCATTTTAACTACATTAGGATTTCATTTATTGTTAACATTGAATTGTTTTAAACAGTGGATTGACAGCCTTCTAGGGAGTATCACACTTCCTGGAACTAGCATACACTAGGTAGTCCACTGTCATATACTATTTTAATCTCTTTTGGTGGTCTTGTTGTTCATTTCAGGTAGTTCCTCCTAGCCAAAAGGAAGCTCTCATGATCAGCTGTGGATCAAGAAGTCATACGCGCACTGCAACAACCTTCAACCAGCTTTAATAGGTATTCCTCCTAGCCCTTTTACCCTTATCTATTTCTTCAATATTCAAAGAAATGCTCTAAGAATCAGGTGAAACATTTTGGCACGCCCGGTGGGACCCATTCGGGGTTCCTTGCATTTCTTCATTTCTAGGTGAAAATTTGTATGTTTTTTCCTTTCTGAAAGGTTCTCACATTAAAATTTATCCCCTGGAATCTTCTCTTCTTTCTATTTGTCTCAAAGAAATCATGTTTTGGTGCTATAAAAAGAACTCTTCTTCTCTTTCATTTGTACTACATTAGTGAAAGATCATACTCTCTCTTGTTCATCTTTTTGTGTCATCAAATTCAATATTTTGATTTGGGCTTAAAATCAACTACATTTCATTCTACTTTACTACATTAGCTCACATTAAATGAGGGCAACCTATACACTGGAAGTCATGCCCAGCTGATGGTTGACAAATGAATCATAGAAAAGCACTTCCTTTCTCTTCTTCTCTCTCTGAGTCTTACCCAAACATCACAAAATTGAAAAATATACACATTCTTAAACAACATCTTACCCAGAAGAAGTTATAGGTGATCACATGATCACGGCACATACGGTGGGCACCAAGCTCGTTACTTCTGTCGAGTCATTATCTCAGAGGACGGCCCGCCCCCACCATAACATAACCTGAAACCTCTCCTTGTAGATATCCTTCTTCGTAGGAAGCCTTCCTCACCAAAAACTCTATTCTAAAGTTCATGAGTCAGTCTTCTAAATAGCATAAGCTGAACAAACATAAAGGAAAGAGGAACTCTTAGGATCATATTTTTCTTAGTGTTTCTACTTGGCTTGCATTTTGAGGTGAGAGGACACATTCTTCATCTTTTTATTTCTCCTTGCACGCTCCTTATCATAGTTGGTGTATTCCAACTTCATCTGAGTGTGCCTAGACCCCATTTTCATCATTCTCAGAAATTCTGGGTTTGATTCCACACTTGATTTTAAATCACAACCACCTTTTCTTCATCTCTGTTTCAATTTCACAGTAACCGGTGTCGGTCCAGTGACCATCATCGGTTACCCTCTGACCATCACCGATTTTACCCAACTGGCATCGGTTTACTGTTCTTTTGGTTAACCTACCCAAAAGGACACCTGTTTCATATTCTTTGTTATTCAGAGTCTCTGTAACTCTCATCATCTTCTCTATCTTGATAAAATCCATCTGCATCTTATCTACCTAGCAGATTATTAGCCTTTTGCCTTGTTTTGGAAAACTGTCCATTTTCCATAGTGACCGACCATCGCAGTTACCTGTGACTGACGTCGGTTTACCCTAACTGACATCGGTTAGCCTGTTCAAATTTCCAGCTGACATTTTTACCTAATCCACCTACCACCACCTATTTTTCCTATTTCTGTTGTATTTTTGTGTCATTTACAGAAAGTAGTCCTACCACATCAGTACTTGTTCACATGGTGCTGACTCGTAGCCAAGAAAACACCCTCATATTCCACATGCTAGTTGTCAACCACTCCCACCTAGTCCTTCACCACCTTCCATTCTATCACCCATGGATCCTACCCAACCTATCACTATCGCCACAGGGGACGAGGAGTTTGCATGACTCCTTGACCAGAACCCTGCCGCCTTACAGTTCTATCTTTCCCACTCATCCACTCAAGATGCCTCGGGTCAGTTGATATATGACATGCCCATATCTATCCCCCCAAATCTCATTCCTACTTCAGTGTCAGTCCCTTCTAGCTCTGTGTTACCCGCATCTACCTTGCCCCCAGTCATTTCATAGCTAGGCCCTATACCTGCTATGACCACTGCATCTGCCACATCTATTACACCCGCAACATCCACTATACCTTCATCCACCACCCAGAACATAACCTCATCCATGCCTATTGTCTCACATATACCCATAGCAACACAACCACCCCCAGTGTCGATGACCCCTACCCCATTTCAAAACATTGTCCTTTCTATTCCACAGTCCTTAGCCCCCATCACTACTAGGGTTACCTCAACCCTTCCACCTCCATATACGTACTATTAGCAGCCTCCCGTTTCATCCATCATTCATTCAGGGTATGTACCCCCTATCTCACTCCCTCATTCCCAACCTACCTATGTGGCATCGCCATATACTGGAATGCCACCTCCATCATATGTCCAACACCAACCCTCTTACGCTATAGGAGGTACCCATCCATCACCACCTACCAATGACCTCATCAAGTTAATGATGGACAAGATGCAGACACTGGAGGCATCAGTTTCTGGCTCATGCAACTCTCTCACCTACGATGAAATTTGCAATGAGCCCATACACCCATCTATTCCTATTCATCCATATCCCGTACATTGGGAGATGCCTAAATTTAACTGCTTCAATAGCAAAGAGGACCCACACAACATTTGTGGTCTTTCAAACATGGGTGTTATCTGATCACCCATGATGACGCTTTGCTTCTGAGGACCTTTCCCATGTCTCTGACTGGGCCCGCATTAGACTAGTATAGTGGGTTACCTAGACATTCTATCTTTTCATTTAATCAGGTAGCCCAAGCCTTCTTGGATCACTTCTCCATCAACATTGTTAAGAAGGTTACCATGACTGACCTCTACTCTACGCATCAATATGACGATGAGTCTATCACATATTTTGTCACTCGTTGGCGTAGCCTGATCAATCAACTCACATTCCAATTACCACAAACCGAACTCATAGAGCTCTTCACTCAGGCTTGTGCTAGACATATCTCACCGACCCTACAGGTGTAGAATTTCCAAACCTTTGATGAGGCATTCACCATGGCACGAAAGCTAGAGATTCGGGCCATCGAAGAAAAGAAAATTCAACTACGCAATAAGAACTCAACATTTAAGTCAAATGATACCTCTTCTTCTTCGAAACCACAGAATAATTATTCAAAATCCAAGGGAACCGCTAATGCAGTGGTACTCAAGGCCGGCCCAGCTCATCCATCAAATCAGGCTAAGCCCTCATCTAATCTTTCTCCTGTCCAGACCTTTCAATTCAGACGAGAACAATGGAAATACACCCCAATTGGGGAGCCTTATTCTTCTGTTTTAGAAAATCTCATTAAAGTTGGGGCCATCACCCTTCCTCCTATAAAACCACACACTGGTTTTTGATCCTGCTCGCCCCACACCTGCGTGGTACAAAGAGCATGACTTCTACAACTATCATCGGGTAAAAGGTCATAATGATGGAAATTGCATCACTTTCAAGAACATTGTCTAGGAAATGCTCGAGAATGGTGAGTTAGTCTTGGATAATCCTAATGCACCTACCAACCAAAACCTACACATCTTCAAGAAACCATTTCCTAATCACGCCCCTTCTTCTGATCAAACTGGAGAGACCTCAACTAATGATAGCCATACCCACGAGGTCCATGCTATTTTTAGTGATGCACCAGTTGCTTCCCAATTACCTCATATTCCTTCCATAGAGGAAATCTTGGCCCAAAGTCCTCCACCTACACATGAACCCACTTCACCTATTCCTCCACCCACAGAGGAACACCCTTCATCTCCTCCCTCACCTGTGAAGGAGCCTTCTGTTAACATCAAGACCATTTCACCTTTGGCTTCTCCACCTAGAGAGCCATCACCAGTAGTACCTCTCTGACCCATGGGAGATGCTTGTTCATCTCCTCCACCCACAGAGGAGCACCCATCATCTCCTCCACCTATCAAAGATCCAGTAGAAATGTTGTTACCTCTAGGTGACCATTCTCCATCAGCCACCCAAGATCCTGTTGACTTACTTTTGGCTCTCTTACCCACAGAGGCTGAAGCTAGCGAATTCCCCATTTCTAAAACACATTTTACGGGAATCACCATTGGATCCACATCAACCTCACCCACTGTAGTGTCATTCTCATGCTTAGCTGACCACCTAGATTATGTGGATAGAGCCTTACTTTGGGGGCATCTTCTACTTCCTATCTCAACACAAATGCAGATGTCACTCACTGACACCTCCACTATCTATCCAAAAGTATTTCGGCTGACCAAACCAAACACAACCACAACTATCACAAATTCTCCCATGATACCACTCATGGCTCAACTCACACCTCTACCCATAACCCAACATGCATCTACATCTAAACCCACACCTACATCATCTTCCTTGCCTAAACCTATTACTACTTTAGGGGTCATCCCAATGGCTAGCCTTACTCATCCACCCATCAAATTAGATTTAGCTACATCCTCCAAAGCCAACACCAAACTTAACCTGGCCCCTAAACAGAAGAACCAATCCCCTAGATCTCATACCCCAACCTCGCCAATCACACCCTCATCACCTTCACCCCTTCCGTCCATCCTAGGACCTCACCCCTCGACCCTGGCTAAGAAACCTCCATCCACTGGTAAACCAAGAATGCAGTAGCCCATTCCTCCCTCACAGACCTCTAATATACCCAAGTGCCTGACACAACCTCCACCCACACCTGCAACATTTTTACCACCCATACCTCCAATACCATCAATAACTTCTTCACTACCCATGACACTTCATTCCCTTTCCCTTACACCTCCTGCACAACCTACATGCCATCTACCTCCACAGCACCTCAGTTATCCCCATGGGTAACCCACCCTCTTCCACCATCCACTTTTCCCTCTAAATCTCATGCACCCATATCACCTTTACCCAAGAAGGTGCAACCTAAAGGAAAAAATCCACTACCCTCCAATAAGGTAGTTAAACCAACCACACACTCTATTGCCAGTTCATCTACCATGCCCCTACCCAAGCAGACATGACCAACACCTAAGACCATAGCTCAACCCACTCCCCCTCTTGCAAAGACCCTTCCTATACAATCAGCCACACCTACACCCAAACCCACATTCACCTCCCATTGTGATCCACTAGCAGGATCCTATGCCAAAATCTTAACCAACCTCCTCGAAAACTTCCGTCATCACATTACCACCTCTTAGACCTTACGACCCACTCAAACCCAAACCAAAGGGGTTTGACGAAACCAAAATTTGTGCCTACCATCATGTGCCAGGACATGATGTAGAGGACTGTAAGGCTTTGAAAGCTGCTCTTGTCCAGTTGTGTCCTCCTGAAGAAAACTTTGATGATGATGACCTTCTCGATGAGGACCCCATTTTGCCAGCACCAGTTTCCATAGTTCTTCCCTCATTTCCTACTCAGCGACCAAGACCTCCACCCCCACAACTCTTAGAGCCACCTCCAAGATTTGAAATTAACATGGTTTGTATCAGAGAACTCACCAAACCTCCACCCAAATGTCAGTGTGCCCAACTCATTTCACAAGGTTCCTTCCCACCTCTTGGCTTCTGCCCTTCCTGTCACTATACCTTTCATGGCTCACCTACTTCACCTACCTCCCCACCTCAAATCAACATGATCCATGTTGCTACCCGCACTCAGAAGGACAAAGGAAGGAAAAGGCAACCGACCCACCGACCAACCCTATACCCAACATACCATCTGCACCCACACCTAAAGTCACTATCCGCGGCCCCACATATCCTATTTCTAATGGGGTTACACATCACATGATGCTCAAACAATTACACCAATCCTCCCTCAAAATGTCCCTATATGACCTCATCCAAACCTCTGAATCCCATCGCCAAGCTCTCATGGAGGTTCTTCAGTCTATTGAGGTTTTACCCAATGACCCTACACCCGTAGCCTCCATTATTACACCTCATCATGTAGCCTCTCTCACCAAATTACCACCTTCTTCTACACCTCCACCTACTCACCAAGTAGCCACCCTCAGCTTCTCAGATGAAGAGATCACACCACACCAAACCAATGACCCTGATCCAGCCCTTTTCATCTCCATCCATATTGATAATATACATGTACGATGTGTTATGATCGATGGGGGTGCTAGCATTAACATCATCTCCTCCCATGCATTCGACCAAATGCACATACCCAACAATTACATGCATAAACATCCCATCATGTTGCATTCATTTAATGATGCTATCACCTCTACACTTGGCACCATCATCCTCCATGTTCACGTGGGCCCCCACACTATTCCAGAGTTATTTTACATCTTGGAGGGGGAATTTCAATATAACTTGTTGCTTGGTAGACCCTAGATTCATGTTATGGGTTGCGTTCCTTCCACTTTGCATCATTGTGTGAAGTTTGAGCATGAAGGGCACACCTATACCATTCTAGGCTGACCCATCACCTTTCAAAACCTACAACATGCTTTACCGACCCAATGACGTGCTTGTACCCATTAAGGCATCTTCATCCATGACCACTTCCTCTTCACCTACACCTCCCTCACCAGTGCCGCCGCTACCTCAACCGCACCTAAATCCTCCATCCCTACCATACCACGACCTCCACTACTGACCCATCAGCCTCCCAATCAGCTGGCTCCACCTCCGATCCAATCTCTAACACATCATCTATCCCAGCTACCCACATATCGACCACCAATCCCTTGGAAGGTGTTTTTCAACACCTCACTCTGGGGGAGTATCGCCTATATAATGTCAACACATTCCTTACTCCACAAGAGTATGGAAGCCTTCACCAACACCCTCACTATGATCACCGCATAGGAGAGCATCTCCTTTATGGTCCTCCCCACCTTCACACCAATCTCACCTATGGGGGACTTGATACTACCACTTATACACCTGAACCACCATCACAAACCCACCCATTTTCTACCGACCTCCAGTCACTCACCAATCACCATTTCACCCACACCTTCCTACACCGATGTGCATGGAAGGGTTTTGGTTTTGGATTTTATGAGCAAGGCCATCACACTGTTATTCCATGTACTACCCACAAACATAACGACCATAGTGGTATCAACTTTGTTGAACTACCTACCAAGAAGGCTCGCATTGAACTCATTGAGGATATCGACCCTTCTCCACCTTCTTCACCTACTCCACCTTCTTCACCACCTTCACCACAGAGTCGATGGATCCAGAATCCATCCCTCCTAACTTTTTTTTTTCATAAACACCATTTCCTTGGGGCCTCTGACTTATCAACGTGAGGGCGAGGCTCCCTCTTCTCTTCCCTTCCTGTATCCTGAAATGATCGATGATGATACACCTTCTATTAATGTCGTTCAATGTCAGGATGATGAATCTATACTCACCTACCTTGGTGCAGAAGACTCATATATTCATCAGTCGTTACCATCTGAGATGCAAACCATGTTGAATGAATCGACTATCAAAATCAACATCCATACTCAGGATGACCCACACATTCTAAAGATTGGCCAATCTTTAGATACTGCTGAACAGGAAGCCATCACTTCTTTTCTCAAAAATCATAACCATGCTTTTGCTTGGTCTTACGCTGACATGCCTGGTATTGACCCCACCATAGTGGTCCACAATATCGTAACCATTCCCGATGCCAAACCCATAAAACAAAAGCTGAGGAAAATGCACCCTCGCATTGCTCTTCTGGTCAAAGAAGAACTTCAATGCCTTCTTTCTGTTTCCTTCATCTTACCCATTGATTATCCCCGATGGATTTCTAACATTGTCCCTAGTCACTAAGGTGACAGGGGGACTTCACATTTGCACAAATTTCCATGACCTCAACCTAGCTTTCCCAAAAGATGACTTTCCTCTACCCGGTATTGACCAACTGGTTGACCTTACTACTGGTCATGAGATGCTATCACTCATGGATGGTTTCTCAGGTTATAACCAAATCTTGCTTGCCCCAGAGGATCAACACAAAACCACATTCATCACCCCTTGGGGGACCTTCTACTATCGAGTCATGCCTTTTGGCCTTAAAAATGCTGGTGCCACATATCAGCGGGCTATGACTTACATCTTCCATGACATCATGCACCATATATTGGAAGATTACGTAGATGATCTCCTTGCCAAATCTAAATGCCGCTCCGAGCACCTCACCATCCTAAAAACCATCTTTGACCACCTCATTAAGTATTGTGTTCACCTTCAGCCCAAGAAGTGTGTCTTCACGGTTCTCTCAGGAAAGCTCCTGGGATTTATCATTTCCTTACATGGTATAGAGGTTGACCCTGCTAAAGTCAAGGCCATTCTTGAAATGCCTCTGCCCACTAATCTACGGAAACTCCATAGCCTACAAGGTAAGTTGTAGTCTATTCACCATTTCATTTCACAACTTTCCGATCGATGTCAGCCATTTCATCATCTTCTCAAAAAGGATGTCTCCTTTAAATGGGATGATGACTGCCACAAAGCTTTTGAGGCCTTAAAACAATACCTTCTCCAACCACCCGTACTCATTCCACCTAAAGACGATCAACCCTTCTACCTATACATCTCTGCTACCGATCACTCCTTAGGGGCCATGCTCGCTCATCACGATGAACAACATAGGGAGCAGGTGGTTTATTACATAAGCCATACTCTTCTGGACTACAAAACCCGATACACCCATGCCAAAAAACTTTTCTTAGCCTTAGTTTTTGTTGCCACCAAACTCCGCCATTACCTACTTAACCACAAAACCTATGTTGTGACCAACACCAACCCCTTACACTTCATGTATGCCAAACCTTACCAAAATCAACGGCTGCACACTGGCTTATGCTTCTGGCTGACCTCGACCTCGAATTCATCCATCAAAAGTCCATCAAGGGCCAAGCTATCACTGACCAATTGGCTGACACACCTATTTCTGGGGATCAACCCTCTAATTTTGACTTTCCAGATGAGTCTATTGCTACCCTTTCCTTGGACGAACCCTTACCAAATGACACTCTTCTTCGATGGTTCCAAGTGTCAGCATGGGGGTGGGGCTGGTGTTATCCTCATTCCACTTGATGGTGAACCCATGCCTTTGTCTTTCAAACTCAATTTTGATTGTACAAACAATATTGCTGAATACGAAGCACTCATATTGGGTCTCCAGGCTGCTTATGCCTTAGATGTCAAGTCAATCAACATCTTTGGTGATTCTCAATTGGTCATAAACCAAGTCAATGGTATATACCAGTGTCGTAATGAGATACTTCAAAAGTATAAGCAACATGTGGACATACTTTTGACCACCTTCGACCATTACGCCCTTCAAACCATCCCACATTCTACCAAAAAATTTGCAGATACCATGGCCTGCTTGGCTTCTCAGATACCCGCTTCACCCACCGACTCTAAAATATTTGTCACCATACAAAGACTCCAATCACCCTCTTATTTACCTCGTGAAGTTTACTCTATCAGAACCACTGCTCCCAACCCAGTGACCTTTGGTATAAACAATACTCAGACTATCTTTCCCTCTCCATCTTACCTCCCGACCTCACTCGTAATGGACAATGTGCCTTTCTTAAAAGGGTCTCTCATTACGTCATCATGGGTGGCCTCCTCTATAAGCATGGATTTGATGGTATTCTCTTACGGTGCCTTACGAGTTCTGAAATTCCTTATACCATTAAGGAAGTTCATGATGGCATATGTGGAGGTCACTTCAGTGGCCTTGCTATTGCTAAGCGTATTCTTCACCTAGGCTATTACTGGCCGACCCTTAACCATGATTGTTGTGACTACGTTAAGCATTGTGTAAAATGCCAACAACATGCCAATCTTCATCATACACCTAGTCATGCCTTACAGGTCACCCGTGACCTTTGGCCCTTCTCTCAATGGGGTTTGGATCTTGTCAGAGAAATCAATCCCCATTCTTCCCAGAGACATCAATGGATCATCACCGCTACCGAATATTACACCAAATGGGTTGAAGCCATACCTCTCATCTCCACAAAAGCTGAGAAAATATGTGAGTTCATCAATCATCACATTATTTGTTCACTTTGGTGTTCCACATCACCTCATCACTGATAACGGAAAACAATTCAAAAATAAAACCTTGCAGGAAACTTTGTGATGCCTTCGGTATTCAACTAAGTTTCTCATCACCATATTACCCACAAACCAATGGCCAAGCCGAATCCACTAATAAAACCCTGAACAAAATTCTCATGAAAGTGGTTAATGATACTGGGAAGGACTGGCATACACACATTCCTTTCCCCTATGTGGGCATACCATACTAGTATTCACACTTCCACTGCTGCCACACCTTTTTCTCTGGTCTACGGTACAGAGGTTGTTCTACCTCTCGAAGTCCAGATTCCATCACTTCACATTTCTCTCCATGACATGCTCAATGATGATGACTTTCACCAGGACCATTTAGCACAACTTGAGTTATTAGATGAACGTCATCTTAATGCTCTTGACCATCTTCAAGTTTACCAAAAATGTATCAAACGTGCCTATGAAAAACGTGTCCATGAATGAACCTTCCAAGTTGGTGATCTCATCCTGAAGGAAAATCAACATGTAACCAAAGTAGAAAAAGTAAACAGGGAAAATTTTCTCCTAATTGGCTTGGACCATACATCGTGACTCATACTTATGGATCAGGTGCTTATCGTTTATCTTCACTCGATGGTAAACCCAAACCTGAACCCCTTAATGCCTTGCATCTTTGACCATTCTACTATTGACTTTTAGTCCTACCTCACCTTCTACCTCTTTTCATGCTCATCCCTTGAGCACTATTCACTTCCCTCCTTTCACTATGCCATCCCCAATGATTAAACAAGAATCATGTGCATACCCATCACTCTTTTACCCTCTCTTAAATATGTGTACCACGGCTCTGCACATGGCATGATTCTCATGGATACTTTTCATCTACTTTCAGATGAGATCCCATGGTCATTTCACCTTGCTTTCTGAACAAGAATCTGATTCTTCACCTTAGTCTTGTCCATGACTTAAAATCCCTCACATGGGATCCAACTCCTTGAGTCAAACTTCCAATAAAAAGATGACTCCCTCAAAAGGACATCTTTCTCTCTACATCACTGCTATAAATAGACTACTCCCTCGAAGGACAGCTATGTAAAGCCTGCTTCAAAAAAAAATAAAATTAAAAGAGAATCTGAAGCTTCCCACATCGATCAGCTTCACGAAGACCTCAAGGAGTTAATTTCCTCATCCCATATAGACTTCCCACATCGATCAGTCTATCTCAAATACAAGTCAAAATAGAAAAAAAAATTCATCATGGACTTGCTCATTGTGATCTTGGATCTCTTGCCAAAAGGCATGCTACCTCATACCATATAAACTAACCACTTTTCACCTTCTCACCATTCACACCTTCATTTCCTACCACCTCAAGGGACCTGCTGGAACCATGACATTTGGTGATCATGTGACTATTCTTCACCTTTAGAATAATCAATCATGCAATGTCTTTAGGGTCTTACATTCATCAGCCTATCTAAGGTATGACCCACCCATTATGATCCTTACCAATCAGGTGGCTTTCTTGCCTCCTCTTATCTTTTAACTTCTTCATTACGTATTGATCATCCTATACAGGACTAGATCCTCGATGCTTATCTCTGGGAAATTTTCCTCTTTCACCACAATCAACTTAATATCACCCATACCTATTTTCCCACAATTCAACCATACCTAAAAGACCTCGACTCAACCATGCCTATAACCTACCAACCCATTCTCATACCTCCTCACATTTTCCCTAGCTTATGGGAGAACTACATCAGCCTGAGGTCCCTTTTCACCAGGGGACTATGTAGGTAGCACTCCGAGGGCATGGGGCCCTTGGAGGTTAGCTCGGCCACTCTCTACCCTAACCAATTCCCCTCTCCCCCTTTCCTAGTCACATTCTACCCTAGTTAGTTTCCTTTTTATATCAATAATTGGAAATTAAACCAAACAAACAACAATTGCTTCACATCTTTACCATCATCATTCATACATTCATTATGTCTACCATTTCTTTACCATTATCATGCATTTTACTACAAAACATCTCAACGTGACCCATATCATCATTAATTACACAAATTAATGAATTACAAACTCAACCAATCCCAACTCAACCATACCTAAACCAAACCTAAACTTCATCATACCTAAACAAACCTAAACCTCAACCTGACTCAATCCATGCCTAAACCAAAAACCTAATGACTCATCCATGCCTAACTCCATCCACCTGACTCAATCCATGCCTAAACCACAACCTGACTCAATCCATGCCTAACTTGACTCAACATGCCTAACCTAACTCCATCCATGCCTAAACCAAACCTGACTCAATCCATGCCTATGACCTGACTCAATCCATGCCTATGACCTAAACCAAAAACCTGACTCGATCCATGCCTATGACCTGACTCTATCATGCCTACACTACTTAGTTTCCATCACATATACAAATCAAAATAGCAAGTTAAACACAACCATATACACATCATGCCATAATCACCATCATCTCTATAAATCAATCATCTAAACATGTGTATCCATATACATGACTCTCAAATATCTTTGGCACGTAGGCCGGTGTATATAACAAAATCTCAAAAACTCTCATGTACATCCTCACTATCTTCGGCACGCAGGCCAGGTATATATGTCAAAAATATGATATCAAAAATAAAATAATCATGCATGGAGCTCAATCATCTCCCCATCTGATATCCAAACCTGTCTCATCTGTCTCCTCCTCCACTCCTCTAGCCCAGCATCTGGCTGACCTCCCTCCGCCTCACCCTGGTCTGGCCCCTGATGGTCCTACCTCTGGAGCTGGCCTCCATGCACTAGTGGCCTCACCCTGAACCAGCCCCTGGGCTCACTGGCCCCCTGTACTCTCCACACTATGTGTGTGAGATCTTCTCCTCTCACTCGAGGCCTGTTGTGCTCTGTACTCGGCATATGATAAGACATATATCCCCACTGCCATCAAATGATCCTGGTAGTATCTCACCTCACCCATGGCATCTCTCAATCTAGCAGCAGGGTACTATCTACGGTGGTGCCATCAGCCTCTGACCCTTCCCTACCTGCCTAAATAACGGGACCCTGTCCCTACCCCCTGTGGTGGTGCCATCAGCCCCAGGAGCCTGTGCCTGTACCTGGGCCTGAAGGGCCACTATCTGTGCCTGTGCAGTGGCCAACTAGCCCTGCAAACCTGTAACCTGTCCCTGCACCATGGCCAACTGGCCCTATAAACCTATCACCTACACCTGTAGGGTGGCTACCTACACCCCATCTCCATCTCCACCCTCTCCCTCTCCCTCTGGTGCGGGTGCTGGTCCCTATACTCCCTGTGCCTAAAAGTGGCCACCTGTGCCTGCAGGGTCACAACCTGTGCCTCAGCCCCTATCAGATGTCCCTGTACTATGCCCAACTGGGTCACTAGGGTAGCCACCTACCCCTGTAGGGCATCTCTCTGCACTGTGATAGTAGCCAAATCTGGCTGCCCCAGCCTCGGCGGTACTACTCATAGCTGTGCAGCCCACCACTTGTCTGTACCTGTCTGTCACCCCGACATCATCTATCTGTCGGTCGACCAGCTGCTCCTCCTACCCAGTCGACACTGTAGGTCATGGTGGAGACATAGGCCTCTCCACATCATCTCTCCTATACTGAGGGAAGGGTGGGGGTATATCCTGTGGCAACCCAAACTGTCCATCTGACCCGGTCTATGGGTATCATCTCATGCTCCCCGGCCCACCACCCCTCTATCCACCTATAAATTTGTAGCCCATCCAGCTCCACCACCATCTTCCTATATGAAGGATAGCCTACATATGGCCTCCAAATAATGTCCATGCTAGACAACCCCTCCAGTAATCACCTGTAATAGGCTACATCATGTGTCACTCTAGCCACTCGATGCTCTCCCATAACCGACACCCATCACCTGTAGCCCACTCGAACAAAACCTGGCTCAAATGCATCAGCCTGGGGCATACCAACTGGTGCACACACACACAATGTGCTCATAGGCCCAACAATGTAACAAGAATGTGTAACACAGGCTGAACCGCCGTAGTCACCCATAAGCCCACAACTCCCTATATAGTTGTACCAAGAATGCAGGCCCCCATGCAAACTGAGTCCTACTCTCCACCATGTCATGTAGGACCCCCATCAGTGACCATGGGAATCTCCCACCCTCTACATCTGGCAGTGCAAAATAGTAGACTACCTCCATCAAAAGCACTACCAGCCTCATCTCCTCAGGGTAGGCTCGGTACATCACCCCGTAGCTCATACTGGCACTGTGGAATCCTAACAATGCCAGCCCCTCTCCAAACACTGGTAATAGTAACTCCTCGGATGCCTCTGAGGAGATCGAGTACACCTGTGTACCTACTATAGGTAGTCACAGGATCCTGTAAACATCCTCTAGGGTGATCGTGATCTCACCCATCAGAAAATGGAATGTATTGGTTGTCGAATCCCATCTATCGATGAGGGAAACCATCAAACTCACCTCCCAGACTACATGCCGGTAGCGTCTGACACCAATCAGACCCACATCTGTAACATGGATCCACTCCTCACATGTCATCTCCCCCATATCTCCATGAGTAAGGGAGGTACCCTATCCCTCATCCGTAGCTGGTCCCTGGCCTGCATACAACCAATCATATTAATCAAACTTGACCACACCTGCATGCAACCTTGCCACCCCCTACTATACCACTTACCCTAACTAAATCAACCTTTCACCTATTTCTATGCCCTAAATCAACACCACCTATCTACCCATGCCTCAGACCCTCACCTATTTTCATTTTACCTATCTACCCATGCCTTTCACCTATTTTCATTTTTCCCCTCTCACCAATTTTCCTTATTCACCCACCTACCCATACCCATAACTTTCCCCCTACCTAACTCTCCCTACCCCTACCTATCTGTCTGTAACCCATCCATTTTAGCTCCTTGAGGGCTTGCCTCTTTAGCTTGCTGACTGGCATCGGTCAGCATCGACCGACCATGGTCCAATAATAACCGACATCAGTCATCACATCTTGTGACCGATACCAGTCCTTACCCACCGACGCCGCTAAGAGAAAACCGACGTCGGTCACTGTCACGGTGACAAACCCATGATGCCCTACCCTTTTTCTCCCACACTCCTCCTTTCTACCCATTTCCCCCACCAATACCTACCCAATACCTATTCCCACCCCTCACTTACCTAAATCTACCCTCCCTTGTTCCCCTTTTCTCATTAAACCCCCACATTCAAATTTTAATATTTCCCCCCAAAACAAACCCCATTTTCCCTCCTACCCAATTCCTACCCTCCACCTACTCACAAAAAAAAACAATCAAAATAGGTTCTTACCTCATCACGCTGCCATCTACATGGTGGCACCTCGGGCCACTGTGTAGGTCCACCCGATCCCTCTCCTACCTCTGCCATCACCAATTGTCCGCTGGCTCAATCAAATCCAATCAATCACCCAATCCAATCACCACACTCGTAGACCCACCTATCGACCAATGATCACTCACTCTGTGGCTCACCAACTCAGCTCTCTGTGTCATTTGGTCACTTTCCACCTCTTTATCTTCTCTCTTGTCATTTTCTCCAATTTGGTAAATGACAAATGATTTTCAAAATGCGGCACTTTTTCTTTTTATAGCCTTCCTGACTTGACCGGCAATGGTTTTACCTTGACCGACATCGGTCCTGTGCCCTAGCCTACCATGGTCGGTCCATGGTGACTGGCATCGGTTCATTATGACCATTGTCGGTTATCCTACTTAGTCTTATTACTACCCATTACCCCTAATTTGCTGACCTGAATCCTTTTTACCTCACCCACACCTGACTTGGACATTTCCCTTTACCCTCTTGACCTCATCATTTACCACCTAACCCTCTTCATCATTTGGGGACTCATTATTTTACCCATACCTCAGCCCTACCCATGTCATGACCTAGCTACTTGGACCTGGAACATTGCTAGTGACCTGTGACCTCATGTGCTCACTATACCTTGTGACACTGTTACCCATGTTGTTTGACCTAATGACCTTACCTTGCCTCTTTCCATGACCATTTATCCTGACCCAACCTTTGGTGTACCGGAACATACCTAAACATTCCTGCACCTGACCTGCGATGTGTTTCCTGACCATATCCTATACCTTGGATACCAGAATCACCTCAACCTTGTTTGGATAAACCTATCGACCTTAGACAATGTAGAGTTTGCATGCTCTTCAACCTGGTACCATGCTACAGTTTATACATGTGCATGCATTTGACTGTTACTACCTTTGACCCTGACCCATTACCTGGATTACCTGATTGGACCTTTACCCCTTTACCCCCGTTGCCCACCTTCCTTTTCATCACATTCACCTTTTATCAAACCACTCACCGATTCTACCTTCTACCTCATCAGTTCCTGGTTTGAGGGGGATCACCTTCACCCACACATGGGGCAACCACATCTTATTTTTGTCAGCATCGCTTACCAATACAAGCTACAACAAAAAGGGGCAAAATGTAGACACCAAAATTGGGTCACACTCCCCTTGGTCCCTCGTCAAATAATCACCTTGAACACACTCACCTAACCATGGCCCCTTTCACCCCACTCTAATATTAATTTAATTAATTAAATTAAATTAATCCATGATCTCATAATATTTATTATTTAAATATCCTAATTAAGATAATTCTCACACCACCACCTCACCTAGCCACCTCACCTAGCCAAACCCTAGACCTATTCTTAGTATGTTGCCATAACTAACTAAGACCTACCTAAACCCTAAAAATCAAAGCCTACATTCCCTCTAACCACATTCCCACCCCGTTAGAAAGGAAGCTTCCATTCTAATCCACAAGAAAAATGAACAAGATCCAAGAAATCAAGCAAGATCTACCCATTTTAGTAAACCTAGAAAATCCCACCCTAACTGACGCCGGTCACCCTAAACCACCACCAGTCAACCCGGAACCATCGTCGGTTACCATTTATTCCCCAAAACAACCTTATTTCGAGGTTGGCACATTCAGAGAGCAAGGAGACCAACCAGAGCTGCATGCAAGCAGAACCAACATTCACACACGCATCCAAACATCCACAGCCAACATCAGAAGTGATCATAGAGCCATTTGCATTCACGGAGCATCCAGGGAAGCACCATCACCACATCAAATTCCATCCATCTGATCAACTGCCATTTCCATCCAGCCATCAAGCTCATACAACAGTAAGTATTTTGTTAACCAACATTCATCTACTTTCATTTTAGTAGGCTCTGTTACCTCTATTATCAGTTTCTACTTGCACTCCCATTCTCCCACCATTTACCTTCATGCAAGTTTGATCATTCCTTCACCCACACCATTAAATTTCCCATACCTGACTGTTAAACACCTCTGAGTATACCTAAGATCTCCATAGACCTTTCCATTGCCCTCTTCATTTCCATTTAGCCTCAGATCTTTGTCCTTACACCAAGATTTTAATAAGTTTCTGTCACCCGACTGTACCGACGCCGTTACCCATGACCATCGTCGTCCATCCTGAACCGTCATCGGTTACACTAGACCACGTTGGTCTCTGTGTTTTACCCTCAGACCAAGAACAAAGCCTAAATTCCCCACCAAATACCCAAAACAACCCAAAACCAGACCCTGACCAGTACCAGTACTCTGACAGAGACCTTTCCCTTCAGATTCAATCATAGCTTAGCCTGTTGTGAATGAATTTTCTTATTGTAGTCGAATGAGATACCTAAATCATTTTAACTACAGTAGGATTTCATTTATTGTTAACATTGAATTGTTTTAAACAGTGGATTGACAGCCTTCTAGGGAGTATCACACTTCCCGGAACTAGCATACGCTAGGCAGTCCACTGTCATATGCTATTTAATCTCTTTTGGTGGTCTTGTTGTTCATTTCAGGTAGTTCCTCCTAGCCAAAAGGAATCTCTCACGATCAGTTTGTGGATCAAGAAGTCATACGCATGCAACAACCTTCAACCAGCTTTTTAACAGGTATTCCTCCTAGCCCTTTTACCCTTATCTATTTCGTAACAAACATTTTTATTTAAGGATTGTAGAAGGCCTTGATCATGACAAGGCAGTTATGCTTAGGCCTGACATAGTTGTTGCTTTTTACAATAAATTGGGTCAAATATATAAAACAAAGCAATATAGACCACAAAGGATATGGAACTGTGATGAAATTGGTGTGCAAGTTGGTAGGAATTACGGGATGAGGGTGATTACAAAAATGGGTAGCAAAAGTATACCCCGCATACTCCCAAAGAGTAGAGAGAGAATCATAATACTTTGTTGTGTTAATGCATCAGGGAAGAGTATTGCTTTAATCTTTTTAAAGCATAGTGAAAATTAGCTAACTAAATTTCCAATTGTGATCCTGGTACATGTATGGTAGCCCAACCACATGCATGGATGATAAAGGAGATGTTTTTGAATTGGCTGCACCACTTTGTTAGATTAGTTTTGGGTGGTGTTTCACCATCAAATATACATTTTATCATTTTTTATAGCCATGGTAGCCACATGGTATACAAGATAATCCCAGAGGCAAGAACATCGAACATTGGTCTAATCACTTTTCTTGTGCACACCAACCACGACTACAACCTTTATATGTTAGTGTGTTTTTTTCATTTAAAACCTACTTTAACTGTAGTTCCCACTTCCCTCAGACATTGTTTAAATAGATTATATCCCTCCACATTATAGTTTGCATCATATGGCTCATTATATTTATAGTATCGGCATGAGTTGCCTAGATTTGCAGTTACATAGACTATGTACTTTTATGACATCAAGTTGGCATGGGGTGCCAACCTTATGATCTGACTAGCATTGATATGGCCTGACATATTGATATATCAAGGTATTTTGATAGATACACATGGTTGATGTTACAGGATTTTGATTTATATATATTTTGATTTGGATTTTGTGGGTATGAATTAGATGGGTAGTTATTATACTATGAAAACTATTAGAAAAATTTAATTGCTATAATTTAGTATGTGTGTGTGTTTTTATTGGCGTGAATGATGAATAACAAATAATCAAGTAGATGGGTAATTGATGCAAGTGAGTTAGTTTTCGTGTTCTATCGATAAAGTATAAACCATCAAAATTTTTGTGAACTTATTTGATATTGAGAAGTTGATCTTGAAAATTATATATATATATATATATATATATATATATATATATATATATATATATATAATTTGTGTGAACATTGTCTGATGTGCGTGTGTGTTTTGTGCAATAGTTAGAATTGATTTTCATATCATTTCGAGTAGGTATGTTGTGTTTGTTGAGTGTGTAGATGACAAACAGGTGTTTGGGAGATTAAAACCACAAAATAAACAAAAATAAAACAAACAAAAGAGGATGAATGGGGACTAACTCACACGGAGCTTGTTGGCAAACTATGGGTCACTTTAGCTTGAAATTTGGTTGGGGAATGTAATTGTGTAAAGTGACTATTATTTTTATGTTGTCTTTTATTCCTCAATTTAATTTTTTTTTCCTTTCATTTTAACCTTTATATTGACTAATTTGTTTATCTTTGATAACTTGATTTAACTAGATTGTAAGTTAAGTTGTTAAATTAATTGCCTTTCTATTTTTGAGATGTTTGGGCACATGTTTTGAGGTTGGAAGTTTTCCATTTATGGAAAAATAGTATTTGGTCTTTGAAGGCAATTTTGGAAGGTGTGTGGGACAAGTAAACAATTTCCTACACTCCAAAAACTTCCCATACACCTACACATAGGGTATATGTACCTTGTTAAGGAACTTTGGCCATTTGAGGGCTCTTTTCTACATCATTTCTTTCTTGTGATCTTGTTCTCTTTTCAAAATGAGATTATGTACGTATTTCTATTACTTTTTGACTTTTGTAGGACACTTGGAATTTAGGTTTATTTATTATGATTTGATTAATTTACATTTTGGTGATTGCTAGTAAATCGAGTTTTGTGGATGTGAGCCTTTTATTTTATTTTCTATTTCTTTATTTATTTTTATGTGAGGATTTTGGGATAAGAGTTGAGTATGAGTCAAGTCATATTGATTTGAAGTGATGGATTATAAGGAGGATCCATTTGAATTTGTAAGTTCTTTCTTTTCATACTTGGGGATTGGAGTTGATTTTGGGGATGGAGCATACCACATGGCATGATCCTAAGGGATCCTCCACCTTGAGTTTTTCCTATAAATAGGCATCTTTTTATTTGTTTTGGGGAGTTCACTTGGTCTTATGGAGGTGCTGTCGGATTGGATTTTCTTGGAGGAATTGTTGGAGTGCTTGGAATGCTTTCTTGAAGAACATTTTGGGACAAGTAATTATTAGGTTAGTAGTGCAACACAAAAAGTCTTAGCAAGAGGAGGAAACCTCCATGTGTATTGTTTCTTATGCATGTCACATGATCATTATATATAAGGTTACCCACATAAAATTCCTATACCTCTTGACAATGAAATAAATCTTGACAATGAATACTTGAAAATAATATTTGATAAAGAAGCTTTACATAGAAACAAGACGACGCTTATGTATTTTATTAATATCAAAATCAAGCATTACAAACAAATGAGAGAGCTGCAATATTTATAGATATTGGAAAAATTCTATCTCATCCACAATATATGGATACAAATAATCTAATCTAAGCAAATATGAAGGAATATCATATTGCCCCTGACTTCCCATATTTCTCATCATGGAAATCATCCGGGAAAAAAATATGAAAGATAGAACATGGTCCCACAAACATAGGGATGTGAACACTATCACTGAGTTAGCTAACAACTAAGGATAACTAATACCTATTGATATAAGTTTAAATTATTTAAATTAAATACTTTAACTTATTATATTTATTCAAATATCAACTAATGATGAATTAAGCTAAGTTTTATTCCTAACATTCCCCCCTTAATTCAGCATGGTCTCAAGTGAACAGGACATAAATTCTCTAAAACCCTTAAATTTACCTCGAGCAAGTGACTGTGTGAAGACATCTACACGTTGTATATCTATTGGGAAATATTAGAGCTAGATGTTGTTGTTCTGAACATGTTGAGGAATAAAATGTACCTACACCTCAATGTGTTTGGTGCACTCATGAAAAATTAGATTCCAAATAAGTTTTACTACTCCTTCGTTATCAACATATAGGATAGTTGGATCTTTTTGTGGTATTCCCAATCCTTGAAGTATATGTCGGAGCCATATCACTTCATAAACAACTCCACATACTGCATGATATTCTGATTTTGTGGAGGATCTTGAAACACAAGTCTACTTCTTACTCCCCCATAATATTGGTCAAGATCCCAAAAATAATACAAATCATGAAGTGGATTTCCTGTCATCTATGTTTCCTACATGATCTGAATCTGAATATCATGTCAAGACGAAGTTATTTTTCTTATTTTATTCTAGGCCAAAGTCCATAATTCCTCTGATGTACCTCAGTATCTGATTTGTTTCTTTCCAGCGAGAAACCCTTGGTTCTTGCATGAACTATGAAAGATAGCTGACTACATAGCTGATATCCAACCTAGTGTAAGTCAAGTAGATAAGAATCCCGATCAAATACTGATAGAGAGTTACATTTACTTGTGGTGATGGATTTGTTCGAGAAAGTTGAAGTCTTGTCTCCATAGGTGTGGAATTTGGTTTAAAATCCATCATATTAAACTTCTCGAGCGTTGTCTTGGTGTATTTAAATTGTGACACAAAGATATGATTTTCTCTTTTCTAAACTTCAAGTCCAAGACAACAATGCAAAAGCCTGAGATTAATCATGTTGAATGATCCTGTTAGATATTTCTTTGTTGAATCAATCATCCTCACTGATCCTCCAGTGATGACTAGATCATTGACATATACTAAAACAATCACTATCTACCCCCTTGATTTTTGAGATAGAGATTAGGATTGTATGGACTCCTGTTGAATCCATGTTGAATGAGATGCTCATCAATTTTTATGTACCATGCCCTTGGAGACTGATTTAGACCATGTAGTGATTCTATGAGTTTAGATACCTTCTCCTCTTTACTTGGTATAAAAAAATCTTCTGGTTGAGTCATGTAAACTTCTTCCTGTAAATCACCATTAAGAAAGGCACTTTTCACATCCATTTGGTGTATTTTCCAATTAAATTGTGTAACTAGAGAAAATATTAACTTGAATTTTTTTTATCTTAGCTGTGGGAGAAAAAGTCTCCTCATAACCAATGCCTTCCTTTTGAGCATATCCCTTAGCAACTAGTCTAGCCTTGTGTTTATCAAATTTGCCTTCTGCTTTGTACTTCGTTTTGAAGATCCATCTACATCCAATTGGATTTTTCCCTGGTGGAAGGTCTATAAGTTGCCATGTATTATTTTTCATAAGTGACTTATATTCTACATACATATCATCTTTCCAAGGTTTAGACTGTAGGGCTTCTGAAACTATGGATGGCTCAGTAGTTTCAACAACTTTACCCATTAAGGCCAAATTGACCTCATTTCGAGCCATACTACTAGTCCTCATTCCAGTGGTAGATGTGTTGGGGACAATATCCAATTTTGCATCTCTCATCATACTTGTATACCATTTAGGCATACTTTTTGTGGTTCCTGCGGGAGGTTGAATTTCACCATCTTCTCCATCATCACTGTCGTCATCAAAGGGATTAGCATCCTCTGTTTTCATTGTAGGGATGATTTTTTCATCATGTGAGTGTATGGAAGGAACATCTTCTTCTTTCTTCTTAAAGAACTCAACATCCAGACTTGTGTATACCCTCCTTGTTCTTGGACCCATAAGTTTGTAGCCAAGTGCTTCATCACTATATCCCAAGAAGATAAGTTTTTTTGATTTCATATCAAGCTTAGTTCTTTGTTTCTTAGGAATGTGCATACTCACTTTACATCCATAAAATCTAAGGTGTGAAATATATAGCTTATTCCCTGACCATGCTTCTTGTGGTGTTACTCCATCAAGAGATGTAGTGGGAACTATGTTTATAAAATAGACTATCATTTTAGCTGCTTCGGCCCAAAATGTTTTTGATAAACCTGCATCATCAATCATACATTGCACCATATCCATGATAGTATTATTTCACCTTTCAACAACATTAATTTTTTACGGTGTGTAAGGAGGAGCCACTTGACGACGAATGCCATGTGTTTCCAAAAAATCGTTGAACTCATTGCTGGTGTATTCTCCCCCTTGATATGAGTGGAGTGTTTTTATTTTCCTACCAGACTCTATTTCAACAAGGGATTTAAACTTCTTGAAAGTTTCAAAATCTTGGTCTTTTGTAGAAAGACAATATATCCACATTTTTCTTGAAAAATCATCAACAAAGAGCTTGAAATATTGAAACCCAGAGTGACTAGGTCTCATTGGTCTGCATAGATTGATATGCACCAAGTCAAGTTTTTCCTTAGCTCGAAATGTACTATGTTTGAATGGTGCTCTATGTTGTTTTCCTGCCAAACAATGCTGCCATTTATCTGTACCCTTTTTTATAAGTGGCAAAACCCTAACCATGTTGTATCGATAAAGTGTGTCAAGATAGCCAAAACTGACATGTCCAAGTCTTTGATGCCATAGTTGAGCTGATGATGTATCCTTGGATACAAGTGCTTGATCATTTCGTTGAACAAAATCCAAGTGAAACATTCTTCCCACATCTGAAGCTTTTATAACAATTTTGAAGCTCCGTGACTTATCTCGAATTAGGCACATCTTTTTATTGCCTTTACAATCAAAGTCAATTTTGAGATTGTGATCTAATAATTGAATCATGGATAACATATATTTTTTTAAACCAGGGACATAAAGAACGTTTGTAATTTTACAATTATGATGCCCAAGTGGTAGTGAAATGGAACCAATGCTTTCAACACTGTATGATGTATGATCACCCAAAGAGACATGATTGTTGGTGGGTGTTTTACTCATTGTGAAGAACCAATCTTTCTTTCCCATCATGTGTCGAGTTGCACCTGAGTTGACATACCAAATTTTATTTATAGAAGTGGATACTTCATTTGACTATGCAGAATATAGGAAGTCATCATCATTAAATTGATCTTCCTGTTCAGCTACATTTCCTTGTTGAGTTGGTTTCTTCTTCCACTTTTGATTATTTTGTCTCTTTTTACTTTGTTGTTGGCCAAATTTTTTTTGTTGGTAATTAATCTTTTTACCACTTGATGATCCTTGTTGGAATGTGTTGTACCAACAATTCTTTAACTCATGTCCTTTTTGACCACAAATAAGACATTTGCTTGGTCCTTTTGGCCTTGTTGATTATTACCTTACTTCTGAGGCTGTTTATTAGAATTAACTTATTTTTTGACTTTTTGATTAGAAGCAAGTGCATGCTCTTCAGTTTCACTAGTTGAGTGAATAACTTCCTCTTGTTGTAGCATATTCACTAACTCTTCAAAAGTTGTTGTTTGACCAGTTATGTTTAACATGGTCACAAAAATCCTATAAGGAGGAAGAGATTTCAACACTATAGGCATGAGTGATGTGTTAGTTACTTATTCTTCCAAAACTTGAAGTGATGCATGCAAAGTTACCACTCTTCTAAAAAAAATTCAACTTTCTCAATTGGTTGCATTTTTAAGTTCAATAGTTGACTTTGGAGATGAAGTATTGTGTTCTTATTTTTTGACTCATATACTATTTTCAACTTGTCCCAAGATTCTTTTACTATTGTGGCCTCATAAATATGAGGTTGTACCTCATCTGAAACACTAAACAATATTATTAACTTTGATTTTTGATTCACATGATCAAATGTAGCTTGTTGTGTAACATTTGTTACAAATCTGGTTAATGTACCAGAAACAACAGACCATAGATTTTTAAAACCAAGCTGTGTGTGAATTTTTGTTTTTCATGCTGGGTAATCATCAAAACATAAAAGTTGAGAATTTGGAAAAAATAATTTTGGTGCCGTAATTGCGGCCATTGTGAAGACTGATAAATAGTAGAAGAAAAAATTGAACACTTTTCCCCCCTTAAATCATTCACACCCCCCAAAATATATAATTTTATTTATTTTGGGCTCCTTTTCAGCCGTGTACAATGAATTTTTGGCACTATTGTCCTTGTTACAAATTTGGCTTTGTGGTTGATTTGCAAAAATAAAAAATGGCTCTCTTGGTCGACTAAATTTTTTTGGGCTCTTTGGCTTCTTTTCAAATACAAATAATGTCTAATTTGGGAAATTTTCACAAACCAAATATTATTAAAAGGTTGACCAAGATGTAGAGCTCTAAAAACACACACTTTAAAACAAAAAACAACACCTCAATCCGACGTACCAGTTAAAAGTTATGACTTTTTAAAATTTTGATTTCAATATCTTTCCGGGTCCCTTTCTAATTTTTTTTACAAAATCCAAAAAAGGAAAGTTTTTAAAAAAATGTTTTTTCTTAAAAACATTGCCCGATTAGGGCTTACATGACTCACATGCACCTTGTTTTCTCTGTTTTTGACTCTATCTCTTTGCCTTATGCGTTATAATAACCCTTGGCTGCACTAATTATCTTTTATTGTTTCTCTTTGTACGCAGGTATGTTCTTTTGCTTAGAGGCAGCTTGTTCCTTCCTTCTTCCAAAGCAGCTCTTTTGTTGCAAGTTGCAAATCTTCTCCACTGTTCAATTTGTAGTCTTCATTTTTGGATGCAAGAACATGTTGCAGATCATTCAAATATCCTGATCTTCTACTCCTCTGGCAGATGCAGGTTCACAGAGAACCTTCCACATTATGATTGGATCTCCTTTTTTTAAATGGCTCAAACTTCTTCTGAGAAAGCTTGGAAGAAGAATAAAAAGTACAGAGAAGAGGAAGAACAAGTAATGTGGGGAGCTTGAAAATCTTGGGTACTCCACAGATCAAAAATATTGTATATACATAGTTTTAAAATGCTTTCCAAAAAACATTAAAAAATTCCACGTACATGTAATTTAAAAAAAAAAAACAGAGAATGAAACAATGTCACCTGGTGCTACAACAGAATTAACATCCAAGTCTGCAAAGGCCTTTGATTTCGCTCCAGGTGTTCTTCAACTACAAATCAACTATGATTCAGGGTGTGGAGCTGGGTAGGGGTTGTGAAATCACTGGGGGCATCTATGGCTCCTCCTAGCTCTGTAATTTCTCCATATCTCCCTAAACTTGCACTAAAACTTCCTACACTCCTCTCTGGATCCAGAATACTACTCTGATACCAAATATTGACAATGAAATAAATAATGACAATGAATACTTGAAAACAATATTTGACATAGAAGATTTGCACAGAAACAAGATGGTGCTTGTGTATTTTATTAATATCAAAATCAAGCATTACAAACAAATGAGAGAGCTGCAATATTTATAGATATTGTATAGCTTCTATCTCATCCACAATATATGGAAACAAATCATCTAATCTAAGCAAATATACAGAAATAACATATTGCCCCTAACTGCCCCTATTTCCCCTCATGGAAATCATCTAGGAACAAAATATGCCAGATAGAATATGATCCCACAAACATTGGGATGAGACCACTATCACTTAGTTAACTAATAACTAAGGACAACTAATATCCTATTGACATAAGTTTAAAGTATTTAAATTAAATACTTTAACTTATTACATTTATTCAAATATCAACTAGTGATGAATTACGCTAAGTTTTATTCCTAACAATACCACCACATAAATTAGGACTGTAGACCCCTATTGAAGGGTGAAGCATTGTGTTTCATTTTAGTTCTAATAGTTTTGGTCGATAAATGACATTAATATATGCAACTTATTTTTGGAAGAATTATAGTACCAAATATATATATATATATATATATATATATATATATATATATATATATAATCTAAGCTATGAACAACTACAAATAGGGTAAATGGATGTTGTAAATAAATGTAAAGATGATCTAAACAACTATGAAAAAGGAAATGCTAACCCTAATGTGCAAGAGAGAAAAAGACAGAACTCAGCTAAATAGAAGATGCTTGCAGGAATGTGTCGCAGAGGTGACTGAAAAATATAGAATCAAGAATGAATGTGTTGGAGCTTTGAAAAGGATGGATCTAGGTTGATTATCAGGATTGGGGTACTTGGAAAGGAATTGGGGTGCCTGCGGGCACTCTGGTCTACAAAATGGGTGTCCTGGTTTGTGAAAAATATCTGAAACCGATCTTCATAAGTTCAGTAGATGGTCTAAAACCCTCACTGTCTATCGCATTAACTTTTTTATACTGCTCCGGATGTTGCTGATATTCCAAGATGATGAAAATAACTGTAAAAGACCAAGAAGGAGTATCAAAACCCTAAATAAAGAAGAATGCAAATGAATGGGTCAGACTGACCTCATATTCCAAAATAGTGGGCTTACTAATTGTGCACTATACTACATTTCAGACCCAAATGTAGTTCTGGTGTGTGTGTGCATAATGTGTCCTAGGTGCTCTTGTGCTAGTCGCACTTTGTGAAGTAGCGAGAAATAACTAAATGTAGAAAATGTAATAGAATGTGTGCAGGGAATAGAATAGAATCCTCACCCTATATTGTGTGTGATGCAAATGACCAATCCTTGTGCCTTTTGATGAAGCTATGTGGATGCAAGTGATCTCCAGTATAATAGATGGATGCAACTCTAGATGGATGATAATAGTGACTAGTTCTTGGTCCCTCATTATGGTCTCATAATTTTATATTTATAGGGTTATCTTGATCTAATTTCATAATTAAACCTAAAATGGCCAACCACATAAAATATAAAGACCTCAAATAGATAGAAAGAGCCCAAAAAATGGCGGGAAAGTTTAAGAAGGATTGGGGTGCCCATGGTGGGACCAGGGCACCCATGGGCACCATAGTACTAGCCTGGGCACCCCAGTCTGGGATAAAACAATGGAAGATGATGAAAAATGATTGGGCATGTGTACGGTGAAGGTTAGGAATGACGATAAAAATAAAATAAAAATGGCCAAGATGCAGGGGTTAATTAGTACTTTCTTCACTAAAAACCCCTCTAAATAGTAGTATGAGACTGAGACTAAATAGTGTCTTAAGTGAATGATTTTGTGTCTACATTTTCTCCCACTTTATGTTGGTGAGTAGAAGTATTAGTAACATAAAGTAGATAGAGATGCATACCTGATGTCATTATAGAGTAACAAAGAAGGCGTGTTGAAGGACTAGATAAAGCATGGAATGACAAAAAGATGATGGAGTGTGGAAACTAAAGATGAAAATACACAAAAAGTGATGAGAGTGAACCTAGGGTGGAACATGTGTGATGATAATGATGTGTGTAGTGTACCTGCATGGTTAGTATGTGAAGTGTGATGCTACAAAGTGTTGTTTTTGATTTTGTTTTTGTTGCCCCCATTTGACTGCTTGTTTCTCATACGGCTAGACCTACAAGGAGAAAATGATCAAGTAGTCAAATATGTATGTATATGTGTGTAAAAACACAAAGTAAAAGACACATGCAAAAGTAAAGTATGAAAAATTAAGTGTAAATGGAACATGTGCACCTGATCCATGTCGAGAGAAAGAGTGTAGAAGGATATCCTGTACTGCGAGTTTTTTTTTGGGAGATCTCACGCCACCCTGGCTGAAGAAGTGTAGGGAGAAAGTTGCATTATTCTCCTTCCTATAAATGCTTCACTAAACTGTGTGTGAAGAGATTTCTGTACTTTCCTGGTTTTTTGGGAAATCTGACGCCAATCACCGAAGTAGTGTAGGGAGGTACACCCACTGTAATCTCTAAACCTGTAACTGCTTCCCATAATACTAAGGACTCCATGTCCTATAAATCCACTATGTATGGGGTTTGTAAACTGGTTTGAACCCACTTGCTATATATAAATGAAGTGAACCATTGTAGAATATCTGAGTAGACTGTAAAACCCAAAACCCTTTTTGGGGGTGCATGCGATTTCATTGATAGGAGAATGCGACCCTAAAAGAGGACCAACCACATGTACTCTTAAAATTTACCTTGTAGGGGGAAGCGAATGTTCTTGGTAGAAACTAAGGTGCAAACAAACAAGGATGGATGGAAAAAACCAAGTGTTAGTATGAAAAAACATGCATGTAAAATACAGTGTATAGGTTACACAAACAATGTAAAAGTGATCAAGTAAAGTAGTGTAAACACGTAAGAATACAAGGAAGCCACAAAAAACCTATCAAAAACATGGGACATCACTCATGATTTCATAAGATATGTAAGGCCATCATGGACGGAAACAACAAACAAATGTGCACACAAAACATAGCGTAAAACCCATAGACAAAATAAAATAATAATAGACAATGCAACAAACAAGTTTAGAAGAAAATATCCCTACATAACAAATGTTGCACATGAAGAACCCATTAGCATGTTATAAAGATAACTAGTATGTGAAAATCATGTATAACTAAGTAATGTAAAGTTCTAAGTACAAAATGAAACAATAACACCTGGAAGAAATGAATGTGGATGCCCCCAGCGACCAGTGTAGGAAAGGTAGAATGTGGGAATCCATGTTGTGTGTAAAATACCTATATCTGTGAACGTAAATAGAAAAATATGTGAATGCACATGTGTGGATGATATAGATAAATGACATATAAGGAATTTAACTAGCATGTGTAATAAAGTGACCATGAACACATAAAAGTAAGCAAGAGTAAGAGTAACCATAATATATAGTATGTTGTCGATGGATGGAATGGAATGCAAAATGGAGTGATTGGATTTGCGTGCCCCCTAAGTGAATAGGAGTTTATGCAGTGAGGTTCATTTATTTTTCCCCCTCAACAATCAATAATGAACCATAAATGAGAGTGTGTCATCTAAGATGAAGCCATGTTGGATTTAGATCAATGGTGGAGGATTCTAGAGTTGGAGGATTATAGACTTTGAAAGAAGATTCAATAGATAGTGAGAGTTTTATTTGAATTTTTAAATGGAGGTAAGAAGCTTCCATTGAATTAAAAATTCAATGGAAGGAGAAGGTTAGAGAGGCTTCTATATTTAAAAGCCTCTAGATTTAGAGGTGTGAGGATGTGATTAGATTAGGATTAGATTAGGTTAAATAAATATGATTATGGATGTGATTTGATGGAAAGGATATGTTTAGGGATGTGTAGGGTAGGTGTTAGGTGAGATGTAGGAATATTAAATTCCTATAAAATGTTAATTGGGATTAAAATAAGATAATATGATATAATAATGGATTAAAAGATTAATGACGAAATGAGATGTAATAATGGATTTAAATGGATGATGATGAAATGATGGGATGAATTAAAATTTATTAATGGTAAAACGAGACATTAGATTAATGATAAAGGGGGAATACAATAAAATGGATTAATAATAATAATAATTAATCTTGCTATTAATTATTATATGGATGATGTAGGGATATTTGTGGGACAAGTTAATTGTAATTAACCATGTCGACATTTTAGATGTCTACATCTCCCCCCTCTTTGAAGTGTTATTGTGGAGCAATGAAAATTCAAAGAAAAATAAGAAAATATGTTAGGATGGTGATATGATGGCCCCTCGAGGGGGTAGGCAAGGATAAATGACGTGGGTAACCACTCGAAAAGAGGAGATGCCCAAGTTAGTAGATGAGAGGATGAGAACAATTGAGGATGTAGAAGTTTAGGATTTATAGGATTAGAAGATAGGAGGATTAGAGGAATAGGAGAGAGGATTAGAGGAATAGGAGATTTAGAAGATTATGAGATATTGGATTTTTGATACCCCAATCAATGATGTATGACAAGGGTGAATATTTTGGATTTTGGATTAGAGGATGTGGGGTTTGAAGATGTTGGATTCCCCAGTCAACTATGTATGACAAGGTTGAATATTTATTATTTTGGATTAGGGGTTATTGGATTTGAATATGTTGGATGCCCCAGTCAATGATGTATGACAAGGGTGAAGATTTTGGATTTTGGATTAGGGGTTGTTGGATTTGAAGATGTTGGATGTTAGGATAATTTATTTGATTTAAAGGATTATAATATTGAGGATGGTTTTATGTGAGAATGAGGATTGGTTTTTGGATCGAAGATGCCCCAGCCAGGGGGTGAGGATTGTGGATGTTGGATGCGTGATGATAAAATTTTGATGGAGATATTGATTGATTGATATTGGAAAGGAGTATGATGAGGTTAGAGAGTTAGTTAGATGATGATGAGGACTATGTGTGGTGATGATAATGTTAAAATATGAGAATATAAGGGGGTGTGGTACCATAAAGTGCCCACTATTATCATCATGAGCAGTTTTGATTGATGTGGTATAAATCAAGATGCACCAAGGTATTAAGACCATGATGACGTAATTTTTAAATGCCCATGTCCTCATATCATTGGATAGATAAATACAAATAAGATGGTCCTAATATCATCAGACCGAGTAAAAAATAAAAGAAACAAAAGGGACCTCATATCATCGGCCAAAATGAAAAATGTAGGAAAACACACAAACAAAACACATACATTACATTTTTTTGTATTTTTATTGTTTTTTGAATTTTTTGATTTGTTGATTTGTTGATTTTGGTTTTTGGAAGTTTGGATTTTTGGAGGTTGGATTTGGATTTTTGGAGGTTGGATGTTGGATTTTTTTATTTTTAGATGTTTTAAATTTTAATTTTTGGATGTTTGGATTTTGGATGTTTATGTGTTTGATTTTTTAAATTTTAATTTTTGGATTTTGGATTTTGGATTGATTAGTTTTTTTTATGTTTATATTTTGATGTTGGATTTTGGATGTTTATATATTTGGAGTTTAGATTTTTGGATGTTGGATTATTGACTTTTGAATTTTTATTTTTGGATTTTGGATTTTGGATGTTTGGATTTTGGATTTTTGGAATTTGAGATTTTGGGATGTTTTACTTTTTTGGATGTTGGATTTTGAGATTTGGGATGAGGGAAATGGTTAAGGATAGGGAAGTTGAAAGGATTCCGAATGTGATAGCTCATGGGGGGATGGGAAGGGATGTAAGGTGGGATCTGAATTTCTCCTATAAGTCCTAAACCATGTTTGGGTAGGATGAAAGGGGAGGACTAGGGAAAATTAGATAGGTTGGATAGGATAAGGATTGGTTGAGGATAGGATACAGATTATTTGATGTTAGATGATTGATAGGATTGAAGGATAGGTTGGATAGCATAGGTATCAGTTAATCAGTTAGGATTATATGGGATGTGGGATGGGAGATAGATAGGCTAAGGGGTGTGGTATAGGATACAATGGTGGATATGTAAGATGATAAGATATGCCCCGGGTATAGAGATAATGGATTGAGGGATAGGTTTGGTGTGCCTCCCAAGTGTAAAGTAGGGTGGCATGTGTGGATTGATGGATGGGTTCAATTTTCCCCTAGGTGTAGGGTAGGATGGGAAGCAAGGGGTATCTGAAAGGGATGATGCCCCTAGTAGATGGTAATAAGGTTTTCCCCATTCATGGTGATGAAAATTGAAAAGGGACATGAGGAGGATTTGATGAAAAGGAAAGGATCATCATCTACCCATGGATGTTCAATCCAAGAGAAAAATCATATGGATGTGATGGAAGGAAAATGACATCACTTATGAACAAAATATGAGCCAAACGACACATGTTGTAAGGCAAGATTCAGACTAAAACAAAAGTGTTACCAAGGTCTAAACAATACCTAGAAACATGCGAGCCATATGTCTTTGTGAGATCAAAGTGTGTTATATTATGATGGTTAATTACCGCTTGAAGTGAAGACTTAATGGGTAGTATGTGAAGACAAACTAGCCAATCTATAGGGAGTGATTAATTCAAGTAGGTTAATGGAAGGTGAACAGAAGCTTAAGTCATGCATTTCTCTTCTATCAGCTAGGTGTCCATAGCCCTGACGGAGATACATCTGATTCTTGTCACAAAATTCCTCTACTATCAACCAGACATACATAGCCCCAGTAGAGTTGTTGGAAACACCCCTAGAGAGAGTCTTGAGGTGGATTTTATTTTATTTTATTAATTTTGAGATGATTTTTTGTGTAAAGTAGTTCCACTCTCTTGAGAACTCTCAAGGGGTTAAGAATCACCAGTGGCTTGATGGGGATGGAAATGAGTGTAGTGATGACATTGGCTAGAGTGTTAAAATATATACCCAAGGGTATTCACCACAATTTTATTAATTTTGTTAAAGTGTGAGGATCTCGAGTAGGAAAATGAAGCTGAAATGTTAGAGGTAATGATAGACCAAGGTCACACGGTTGTAGTCGGTACTATTGGCTATAACATGTGTGAGAAAGATGATCAAATGGATGGATTGGAACAAGATATAAATGGATGTGATGATAATAATGGATTAAAGGGATGTATATGTTGGATGGAAGGAGGATGGTTGGGAAGGAAATAACATCCGTGCACAGGCAAAAAATTATGTGCTCAATCCAATTTTAGGTGTTTGGTATTTGTAGGGGGATTAAATGATTTTTGATTGGGTTGAGTGGTTAGGATGGTAGGACCAACAAGATGAGTGGTATAAATGGGTTGTGGAGTAATGGGAGGGAATTTTTTAGTGTTAGGTTTATACCCTAAGCCTAAATGACCTGGATTTTTATGAAGGGAGATAGGTTCATGAATGCCTTGTTGATGGATGCCCAAGCATTTTCCTTAATGTTTCATATTGGCGAACATATTTTTGGCTATATGGTATGAATTGGATAGAGAATATGATGCCATGTGATCATCATGAGACTATGGGGTTGTAATTTTTTCATCTGCTAAAAGGTTGGATTTAAAGAAGGATGGGAGGTGAGATTTGTTTCGGTTTTAGTTTGGTGATGGATGTTTGGATGTATGATGAGTTTTGGATGGATGATGATGTTTGGATGTCGGGTGGGGTTTGGATGATGGAAGATGGTTACGGATAGAATTGGGATGGAAATTTGATGGATAGAGAGGTACAAGGATAAGAATTCATTGGTTAATGAGATTTTGGAAATAAGACCTAAATTACATGCAATGATTGGTTGAATGTCTATGGGTGCGATGGAAGTCACAATAGTAATTTTCTCGATACCAAGATGGTTTGGGAAATTTTTTATCATGTGATTTTATGGTGGATGGATGATCATGTTGAAGGTTTTTAGATGATGGAATATGATCATCAAAGATTCTTCTAAAGGAGTGAAGTGGATTGGGTTAAATGGTTTAGATGGAGTAGGAAGTAATGGTTTGGAGGGAGTAGGAAGTAATGGTACATGATTAGGTGGTTGAAAAGACATTTTAGGTTGATTTGGATTTATTATTTGGATGGGATTGATGTGTCTTAGAAGATGAAGGGGATAGATTAGGCCTGGGGCCCAAAGTGGATGGTTTGGGCTTGGAGGCCGAAGTAGTTTTGGGTAATTTTGGATGGGTTGGAGTATGGGGTTTTTAGGTAGATGGTTTTCTATTAGGATTGATAGATGTAGATGAATGGGATGGGGTAGATTTAAATCAATGGTATGTTCATGATGTGGGGGTAACATTAGATTTGGGTGATATTGAAGGATATTTGGGAGATGGGTATGGTGTAGGAACCCCATTAGATTTATTCAATTTAGGGGATGAAGTAGATAAAGGTAATTTTTCCTTAAGAATCATGTGAGATGTTTTAGGATGGGGGTGGTGAAGATGAAATAGGATAAGTGGATGAAATGATATTATTTGGGTTTAGGTGATGAAGGGGTTGAGATAGAATTATATGTGGATGAATATGATGAGGGTTTCATAGGAGCCACATTGGATTATTTAGGATTAAGGATAAAAGGGGATGAGGGTGACTTAGAAGTCAAGGTGGATGAGATAGTATTGGGATTAGGTGATGGGGGGGTTGACATAGGCTCAGAGGATGAATTTGATGATGGTTTAAGGGATGTGGGACTATCTAGGAGAAATTTTGTAGGATTAGATTGGGGTGATGAGGATGAAGAAGGTGGAGGAATAAGATGAGATGTGGGTGATATTGATTTATCATTAAATTGTTGTGATTGTTTTGGATACATGAATTGGAATCAATTGTAGGTTTTATGATTATTGGATTTAGGAGTTGATGGTTTGGATGATGGTGGATTATTTGTATGAGCTTTGATGGTAGGAAGATGTGGGTCATGATGGTTGATAGGGGATTTGGAAGTTGGGGTTTTGGATAGTTGTGTGGGTTTGGGATTGGTGCCTAGATTAGCAAGGACATAAAGAAGGTCCACTTGGTCTAGGTCAAAGTTAATGAGGTCATAAAAGTTAATGAAGTTGGCTTGTGGGGATACTAGTTTATGTTGATTAGGTAGGGGTTTGGATTGAAATGATTTTGGTTCCTCAAGGAGGAATTCAATGGGGTGAGCGGTTAGGGATCTTAGGAAGGGAAGATTTTAAATGGGGTTGGTTAGGGGATGATGGTTTAGGGTTTGATTACTTGATTAAAGATTGAAGATTAGATATTTATAGGTTAAGTTTTTGGATGGTTTTAGGATGTTATGATCAATATGTGATGGTTGATTTGGATGATGAGGAGAGGATTGGTTAAGGTAGGATGTTGGGTTTGAGATTTGTTGATTAAGGTGTTGGATGGTGTGTGGGACTTCATGGTCAAAGTGAAATGATTGAATTTGATGGGTGGGGGATGATGGGATAGCTTGGTTGATGGATTTAGAAAAGAGATTGGCATTTGGATGTTGGTTTTTAGAGGATGGGGATTAAGGATCAAAGGCCATGGTTAGATAATATGTTTGGGTTATTGGTTTTAGATTAATATTGATCGTGATGGGATTAGGATTTAGGTTATGTGATTAAGAATGATTAATTATGATGATGTTTGATTGATTAAAATTTTAAGGTGATGGGATGGTTAAGGGTATTCACAAAAATTAAAAAACATGCAACACACACTCTAACTAGTCAAGTGGGATTACAATCCAAACTATATCTCGCTTTTAATGCCACACACCGATGGTGGTGCCACAATTGTCTCTCTACTTGTGTGTCAATGTGGGGTTGACTAACGAGTGATCTTGGGGAGTTTGGCCTCCTTGCACTATAGTTTTATTGTGGCCAAAAGGTTTCCTAGTATAGGATGCACGAGCTCACTAAGGGTGTCCCCGACATACCTTGCGGTATGTGGGGCCCAAGTCTGTGTTGAAAATATTTGTCTAAGGCCTGGGTATTGGGACGTGGAATCCCCTCACTTCATGAAAATCTTAAAATAAGCAATTTCTTATCCAATAATGACAGTTGTCCAAGAATTTATATATCCCACCGGAACACAGGGTGTGTCTACATGCGTGGAGATGAATCCCACAGTCACAAGACCCCTAAGACTATGACAAGTGCGTGGATAATTCCACATCATGTTGCCCCTACAAAATAAAAATGGGATGGCTAGCCACTTTTGATCCTCATAGTCATTTTAGGATGCGACAGGAGAGCATACATGGTTTTTCCTTCGGGATTAACAAGCAACAAATAAAAACACACAAAAAGGATGATAAATGCAAGAAAATAGATGCAAGATAAGATGAATAAAAAAATTTATGTAATGGGATCTTCAAGAGGAGGCCCTACAAAACAAATATTGGTAGTTTGATTATAACCCCAAATATCTTGGACTAAACGAACTACAAAACAAAAAGGATTAGTAGTTTTAGATTAATTTTTATGTTTGGTAAGTGTAGGAAGTTGCACACAAAGTGTTAGTAGTTTGGAACAAGAAAAGATAACTTAATATGTAGTTAAAATAACAAGATTTAGGAAAATTAAAACCATGAATAAATTGTATTATAAAATGTTAAATTAACACTTTTAATGCATGGATATTTTCAATACCTTTCTGGGGGAAAAAATGGAGTCCTTTCGAGTTCGGGATCAAAAATTATGGCTCTCAGAATTCAGGTAACAAAAGTGCTACAATTCAGAGCATATGCACCAAAACAGGACATATGCGCCACTTTAGAACATATGCACTATTTCGTGTGCAAAAGTGCTATTTTATTTGAAAACACACTGATTTGACTAAAAATGCGCTATTTTTTTCAAAAAAGGAAATTTTGGAGATTTAAAGATTGAACAAAAGCACTAAAGTATTTACAAACACACCACAAGGTTTAGAAAATTTTGGTTTCAGGTCAAAAGCACTGAAACTGAAGACTAACACAAAAAATTTTAATTCCAACGGTAAATCTCAAAAAAAAATCAAATTTGGATAGTTTGTTCAAAATATTAAATAGTATTAAAAATAATCAAAATTTTGGGGGGTAAGCCCCACGGTGGGCACCAAAATGTAATGCAAGAAAATATTAGTGATGAAAATGCAAGAAAATTAGTAAATTGTTCTCATATGCTAATCTTCTCAAACAAAACCTCAAATAGAGAAATAGATAGAAAGGAGAGAGAAGACAAATACCTGCACTTACCTATAAGTTTCCAAGCTCCTCCTTTGATGCTTTGGATTTTCTCTTGGATTGCTTGGATTGAACTTGATTTCTTGCTTCATATTTTGGAGACACTTGGGCAACACCTCCCCTTGATTTTTCCTTTGATTTCTTGATTAATGATGAAGGATTAGATGATGATAGATTGTAGATGGATAATGGATTGATTGAGTGATAAAAACATAAAAAAATTGCTAACTTTCTTATTAGCTAGCTCTCATGGAGGAGGAGAGGTCAATTTATAGTTTGTGGGTGGAGGTTTTAATGGCTAAGATGAAGCCATATTGGATTTAGATCAATGGTGGAGGATTCATGTGAGGATGGAGGATTCTAGAATTTCAAATAAGATTTAATAGAGGATGAGAGTTTTATTTGAATTTTTAAATGGAGGGAAGAAGCTTCCATTGAATTAAAAAATCAATGGAAGGAGAAGGTTAGAGAGGCTTCTAGAATTAGAGGTGTGAGGATGTGATTAGATTAGGATTAGATTAGGTTAATAAATTATTATTATCAGTAAGGTTACATGGAAAGGCTAGGTGGTAGGTGAGATGTAGGAATATTAAATTCCTATAAAATGATAATGAAGAATTAAAATAGGATAATATGATATAATAAGGAAATAAAAGGGATTAAGGATGATATGGGATGTAATAATGATTTAAAAGGATAATGATGAAATGATGGGATGAATTAAAAGGTATTAATGGTAAAATGAGACATTAGATGAATGATAAACGGGGAATATGATAAAATGGATTAATAATAATAATTAATCTTGTGATTAATTATTATATGGATGATGTCGAGATATTTGTGGGACAAGTTAATCGTAATTAACCATGTCAAAATTTTAGATGTCTACAGTAACCTAAGGTGTATACCACTACTAGATGAATAAAAGGGAGTGGTGATGTAGCCTAAATCGTATACCACTACAAGATGATATAGTAGGTGACCATTTAGCCTATAGCGTATGTCATTAACCTAGGAATGTCTGCATGATGGAAGGGTCAAAATGAGACACATGTGAGTGTGTTCAGGTTCAATTTTATTTGTAAACCCTCGGCAGTTGAGTATGGACCGAGGAATTAAAGTGTGTCATAGGGTAGTGAGTGCAGTGTGTAGAAGATAATGTAATACGTGATGATGACATAAATGACCATGTGATAAATAGGATATGTGATATGAAATGTATAGGATGTATAATGATATAATGACACGATGTAGACTAACGAGTGTGAGATGTGTGCACTATGTTAGTTTGAAAAATTATAGAGTCTTAGACCATAAAACTATTGTATACGTACGATGAAGATTAGTATGATGTGTATGTAATGATTGAAATGTTGTAGAATGTGAGGTCTGTGATGAAACAAAATGTGTAATTCCTATAGTGCACTGTGTGGTGTTCATATGTAGTAATTCCCTCAACAGTCAAGTGTGAACCGAAGCACAAGAGTGTGTCATCACGTAATGATGACACTAAAATGTATGATGAGTATGCATACGTGAGATGATGGATGTATGAAAATTAAAAGATGAGATATGTGTCTATGTTGATATGATGGGGGGTGTGTTAGATGTAATGCCCCCCCAAGTGTGTGTATCAGGATCATGAAAAGATCCTCATCTACTAATGACCAAGTTTACATTTAGTGCTGAAAGGATGGTAAGAAAAAGTAACAACATGACCATTCTATTGTGGTGGAATGTGCAATGTGTCATAACCACTAGTAAGAGAATTAGTTGCTTTGACAAAAGTGATTAGTTGGAGCTTAGACTTGAGAAGAGGCCAAATTACAGTAACTTTGAAGGAAGGTTGCTTAGGTTGCCTTGGTAATATGACAGATGACATATTAGTAGGAGATTGTGAATTAATTTTGGTAGGTGATTGACTTGGTGATATCGTAGATGGCTGAGTAGGAGGAGACAATGAACCAAGTGTAAGAGGTTGTTGCTTAGGAGTTGCTTGAGTAACACTGGCCTGATGCTCATTAGATACAAATGAATTAGATTTAGGAACCCAATGAGATTTATCATTTGTATTATAATGTTGAGTAGTAAATGAAATAAATCCTTGACACTCAAGATGTTTGATTATTCATGGAAAAATGTGACAATCGTTGTCATTATGTCCATTGATTCAATGATAATTGTAATATGGACGACCTTGATATTTTAATAACCAATAAGGAGAATAATATGAGTAGGCAGTAGATTTATTAACTAATGACTTGAAAGGAACGATAACCAGATTATACCAAGCTAAGAACACAGATGCTAATCAAACACCATGATCAATAAGATGAAAACAATTCGCTAGAATAACTTTACATAAAACCTTTGCAAATAAATGAGCAGCAATATCATATATTATTATGGAACTCAATGCAATACATTGAGAACGGGCCTTGCTTAAATAGGCAAGGAATAACAATCTAAGAACCAGTCAAGGTCGTAGATCAAGCCATAAATCAAGGAAATAAATAGTCATCAAAGAACTAGTCAAGACCATAGATTTAGGAGAGAACTAGACATCAAGGATCTAGTCAATACCATAGATCAAGGAAAGAAATATACCTAACAAATAGATAATATCTCCTAATATCTAAATAAGATAAAATAAGTATCCACACACATAAGTGGGTGAGGATAAATATAATAAAGGTAAATAAAGTACCTAGGTGGACATGAGCTAAGGTAAATACCTACTCTAACATGACTAAGGAAATGAATAAGAATGTCATGTTGCATATTATTGTGCTCAAATATGAGATGCTCGGGAAATGACATGTCTTGAGGTTCAACTAGATGACATGTAGTGGATATGATTGCATATAAGATGTAGAAGGAGCACAAACATGTGATTGAGAAACATCCTTAAGCTGTTGAATTTCATATCTGAGAGATGTGATCATGGATTCCATGGCCTTAAATTTGTCTTGGAATAAAGTATGTAGAGCTATATTTTTCAGGTAAATGATTGAATAAAGGGGTTGATTATATGTATGATCAATAGGGCTAGATTTGTTAGATAAACGATTGAATATAGGACTTATTTTGTGCGATGGCATATTGTCATCCAGATACATGGTGTCTATCTATTTTTTTTTGTTTTTATTTGGAAATGGGGATATCTCTTAAGTAAATCAGATAAAGAAACTTGACCCATGATATAGGAAATATCTGGATCATAAGCATGAAGATCGAGTTTGGGTTCACCAAAATGATTAACTAAAAAATGTAATATATATATACATATATATATATATATATATATACATATATATATATATATATATATGTATATATATATGTACTAATTAATCTAAGCTATAAATAAATATAAATAAGGTAAATGGATGCTATAAATATGATCCAAGAAACTATGTAAAAGGAAATGCTAACCCTAATGTCCAAGAGATAAGAGGAAAGAACTTAGCTGAATAGAAGATACTCACGAGACTGTGTCACAGAGGTGAATGGAAAATTTGGAACAAGGAACGACTATCCAGGAGCTCTAAAAATGATGGATTTGGGTTGATTCTCTTGACTGGGGTACCTAGAAAGGGATTTGGGCACCTGTGGGTGCTCTGGTCTACAAACTGGGTGCCCTAGTCTATGCAAAATCTCTAAAAATGATCTTCATAGGTTCGGTAGATGGTCCAAAACCCTTATTATCTATAACATTAACTTTGATGCACTGCTCCGGATGTCATTGATATTCCAAGATGATGAAAATACCTGCAAAAGGCCAAGGAGTATAAAAAACATAAAAAAGAAAAATTCAAATGAATGGGATGGAATGACCTCAGCTGCCACAACAATGGACTTACTAACTGAGCGTTTCACTACATTTCAGACCCAAATGTAGATCTAGTGTGTGCGTGCATAATGTGCCCCAGGTGCTCTTGTGCTAGTCATACTTTGTGAATTAGCGAGAAATAACTAGATGTAGAAAATGTAATAGAATGTGTGTATGGAATAGAAGAAAATCCTCCCCTATGCTCTGTGTGATGCACATGACCTAGCCTTGTGCCTTATGATGGAGCTATGTGGATGCAAGTGATCTCCAATGCAATAGATGGATGCAACTCTAAATGGATGATAGAAGTGACTAGGGCTTGGTCCCTCATTAGGGTCTCATAACTATATATTTATGGGGTTCTCTTAATCTAATTTTGTAATTAACCCTGAAATGGTCGACCACAGAAAAGATAAAGACCTCAAATGGTTAGAAGAGCCCAAAAAGTGGTGGGAAAGTTTAAGAAGAACTAGGGTGCCCATGGTGGGACTAGGGTGCCCCAGTACTAGCATAGGCACCCCAATCAAGGCTAAAATGATGGAAGATGATGAAAACTGATTGGGCATGTGTGTGGTGAAGGTTGGGAATGATGTTAGAAATGAAATAAAATGGCCAAGATACGTGGGTTAATTAACACTTTCTTCACTCAAAACCCTCTAAATAGTAGTATGAGACCAAGAATAAATAATGTCTAAAGTGCATGATTTTTTGTCTACAAAGTGTGACCCATAATTTTTGTGTATGTATGTTTCATGCAATCTTGTAAAGTGTGGTTTTAACATTATTGGAAAGGTTAAATGATCTAGTTTTATTCATGTAAATGTTATGTTTGAAATCACGATTTGTAATATAATATGGCTACTTAAGAATTTACTTGTGAATTCCTCTCCCATTTAGCTTTGTAAAGATATTACGACACCTATAGGAGTGGTATTTGAGCACAATTTGAATTTTATTATGTGTATGTTTGAAAGTATAAGTGGAATCACCTTGTCCTATACAACTAAACAACCCTAAATAGTGAACAAAACTAGTAGAAATGAGAAATTATAAACTTAAGAAGTAAAAGAAATAATTTGGGAAACAATGTTGGAATAATCGAGTAAAGGTGGAACCAAACTATGCTAAAACAACCTAGACAAAGATTGTCGCAACTTGGAAAACAATAAGAGGGTAAATGGTTGTAATTGAATTAATGAGGCATCTAAACAAGTATCAAGGGAATAAGAATACTATATGTTAAATGAATCTGGGTAGGAATAAATTGAATATTCTAAACAAGAATGACGAGAATAAATAATTGTGGAAAACAAAATTGAAGATGAAGAAATCAAATCATTTGAACAAGATACTATAAATAAGTAAAATTAGAAGTGAACTCTAGGAAATGTAGTGCAGTCTAAAGTGAGAATAAAATGTTTTGTAATACAATAAGAGGACTAACAAAAGTAATTATAACTTAATCAAGTATTAATGTAAGATGCAAGAGAAAAGGGACAATAAATCAAAACCTAGTAGCAACCCCTAACAAATAGTTGTATCTTATTTTAGGTTTCCAACAACATAGTTTTAAGCAAGAGGTTTGAAAATATAATGAATAAGAATGGTACTTAGGATATGATTTACAAGCTAAGAGGAAATTACCAATATGATCCTTGATAATTTAACAATAAAGAGAAGTAATGATAAAGGTCTTGATAATGTTAAACTGTTTAAGATTAAAATTGTAAAATACCCATGAACAAGCAGTAAGAATTAAGAACTTAAGATTAGAACAAAATAATAATTGGGTAGAGCAATAAACAAATCACTATCAAAATTGTATGATAAAATGGAAATGTAGTGTATGATTTCAAACCCCAACTAGTAATAAACTAGTGAAAAAAGTGAATAGTGTAGAATTTGGAGTCTTAAGTGGGAAAAATGATGGGTTGTAACACCAACAAATAAAATGGGAAGTATATAAGAAAGTTAAAAATCTTATAGTAAATGAAATAAGCATATGTATAAGAAGGAAAACTAGTAAGAAAATTGAAACTTAGTAAATCAAATGTCAACTTGAATTCCTAATTAAGATTAATGAAGGAATCACCTTATAAGTAAGGAAAACAAGGTAGTTGGTCAATAATTAAAGTAAATCAATGATTAAAGTGTGTATAAGCACACTAGGAACCCTAACAAGTAATAAAAATAAAATTTGAGTGAAGAAAAAAATTTCTAATCTTCACAGAACTTAGTAAATTGATCTGTTTCTCATTCACAAGTGAGCATGTCATGGTGACCTAGTTAGTAGAAAATATTATGTTAGGTAATTAGTTTTTAAATTGATTCTTCCTCCAAGACATCCTAGTTAGTATTGAAGTCAGATTGTAGGAAATATGGTTGTCATATTTTAATTGCTTTATCTTGTTATGGATCTTAGAAACCCCCTTTGTGACTTCCAGTAGGAAGGCATTTTCTAAGGTGAGGGGGATGTAGTTCCCACTTCCATTAGACATTATTTAGATAATTATCCTTCCATATTATAGTTTACATCATATGGATCATTATATTTATAACATCGGCATGGGGTGCCTAGACTTGTAATTACACAGACTATGTCCTTTTGTGACATCGAGTTAGCATGGGGTGCCAACCTTATGATTTGAATAACATTGATATAACCTGATATATTGATATATTTTTATTTTAATAGATACACTTGGTTGATGTTACAGGATTTAGATTTGCATATTTTTTGGTTTGGATTTTGCGAGCATGAATCAAATGGGTAGTTATTATATCATGGAAACTATTAGAAAATGTTAATTATTAGAATTTGGCAAGTGTGCATGCTTTTATTGGCATGAATGATGAATAATGAATAATATTGCAGATGGATAGTTGATATAAGTGAGTTAGTTTTTCATGTTCTATTGAAAATGTATAAGCATGGAAATTTTGGTAAACTTATTTTATGTTGAAAAATTATCTTGAAAATTATATAGGGTAAGTGCACCAATCTGGAGGGCTAAAAAGTGGACAAGAAAATAAAAATGAGCAAAACATGATCCCATTTTACAATAACACAATCTCATTGTGTTTTATTTGATTCGGTAGTTCATGAACCTATAACGCGTACACGTTATATTGATTTATAAATTTAAAAAAGGGTCGAGCTCTTTTCATTTTATTTTTCCCCAAACGGGATTTTCATAGCAAAACCCCGCACTCATGTTTTATATTCAAGTGTTTCTAGCTCCCACGATCATCTGAGAATCACCCTAAATATTAGAATAAAAAATGGTGCCACGGAGAAGAGGTAGGAAAAATTATTTTCTCTAAATTGCATTGAAATTTGGTAATTATATAGTATAATTTGAATTAAATACATTTTTTTATTGTTACACTTCCACCTCAATCACAACCAAAACTTGTGATTCCTATAAACCCTCCTAGCCCTCCTACAGTTCCTAAACATTCCTCGAGTAGTCAAGAGGATTTAGCAGCCCATATAGTGGAAAAAAAATATTGAAATTGAGGAATTAATGAAAAAATGAGGTATTTCCATTCTATAAACCCCCACTATACCTCTCTTAAAAACACATTAGAGTTATTAGTGAATCAAGTTGACGTGGAAACAAGTTAAATTGATCGTTGGATATCTTATAGAGAGTGTTGTAGGGAATATTACATGCCAACAAAAATGTCATATGCAGATGTAAAGAAAAAATAAATTACAAAAGACCTCATACGTACCTTATTCACGAACACTTGAACCAATTTTAATAGTTCTTCATTGTTAGGTAAATGATTTCCAGTCCACTAGTGTAATAGTGATTTGATTAAAAATAGTTTTTGGGGACCGATGGTCGATGGTGTTTAATTTTCCACCTTACAATAATAATGAGGTTCCACTATATAATTATATTAGGAAAATATATTTTGATTTTATCCTTAATGAGATACCAAACTGTTTTGATTTCTATGATTTCCAAGGCTGAAGGAAAAGGATTCTGCACATAGGATTGACCAGGTGCACAACGGTGCACCTATTAAGTAGGGTAGATTCCCCACACAAAAGCCTCCCTCACCCTAAGACTGTACCTCCAATAGTGACAGGAGATAGTAGATATTGATACACTCCATGCACTTTAAGGGGCTATCTTATACCCTTTTCCAACATACGAGGGACATTTTTGAATCCAAATGTTAATGTGGAGGTACATAGAGTGTTCCCTCAGGTAGTACTAGTATGAGGCCACATCTTTGCTCGTCATTTTGTAGCATATGCTTGGGGACTGAGGGAGGATGATACTTTCATGCATTCTAGTGTTTTTGGAGTTACTGGTTGTTGTACACATGATAATTTTGACTAGGTTAGACACCTTTTTTTAATGATACATTTGGATTTTAGCCATCGATGAACACCTTTGCGTAGGTATTTGTTATTTTCTATTATGTATGTTACCAAAAGATATTTGAGTACTTGATTTACTTATATATGTTAAATTTTTTGAAATAATTGTATCCAGTACATATAGGAATTGATAGTATACAATGCGCGTGGGAGGGATGTCATCATCCTCGAGCATAGGCTGCGTGAGCACCATTCCTATGCATAGATTCACATAAGTAATTAAGAATGTTAATTATGTAAAATTTGCACCTATGAAACTAGACTCAACTTTTGATCTCAAATATATGTATGTATGTATGTATATATATGTATGTATGTATGTATGTATGTTCTTGTATGTATATTATATATGTTCAAGTAACTTGATGTGATATATGTCTAATAAAGCTGATGACACTCACTAGACACAACACCATCTTTGGGACGAGTAGGAAAAAGGTATTTTTATTGCTGCAATTTCATCTGTGCAACAACTCACTGAGGTATTCAAACTACATGTATTTTCATTAAATAGATCATGTAATTCATATTATGTTAAATTATGTTTAAAATAATTTCATTCATTGTAGCATTATTAAATTATGTTAATAATGTCCTTCATTTTGTATACGTAGGAGTTACCTGCGATAGGTAGCAGCCTCTGTTCATATGATTCATAAGTGTGGCATGGTAAAAAAAATAGTTATATATTGATAAAATTAGTTAAAATATTGTCATTACACATACATGTACTTAGTTGGCATAAATTTTTTGATCTGCATTAATAAAAAAAGATTGTTAACATAGTTCTATTTTGGCTAATTTTGATGTTTGATTTTGTGATCTTATGTGTATGTAGGGTTCAACCCCTTCTATTTTTACTTTGAGGGCATGAAATCCTCGAGCTCATTGTTTTGATACCCCTGTTCATGCTCTAGGAGCTCCCGATGACTCATCTGAGCATGAGATGTAGATTCAGCATGACCGAGAGATTGTAGGTAAGTGTGTGTAAATGTAAATAGTTTCATTAGCATGGTCTTATACATGTTGAAAACTTATATATTAAGTTTTGACACAAAGGTTCAAATAGGAGAGTTTGCATTTACAATCCGAAGTTTCAACTAGATCTCCATTTACACCTAAGAGTTTTCGAGAAAAGGCGAGAAGATGATTAGGACTCATAGTATGGAGTCACTTAGAGGATTCCGAAGTCATCTCACAGATCTCCATCTATGTATAAGGGAGGGCATTCTTCGAGCAAAGCCCATGAGAGAGATATATTTTGATTATTAGGATATATATATATCTTTTATGTATTTTTTGTATGTCTCTATGTGCATGGCATTGTATGCACGTTAGAAATTATATGTACACCTATATGGCAATTCATCTTATATTATATGAACTATTCGAGAATTTTTATATTTATTTTGCACGTTAATACAATTTGGAACTCGTTATTTTTGTATGAGACCTTAGATTTCTGAGATTATTTTTATATGAAACTAATATGATGTGCACTTGACAATATAAGAAATTATGGATTATTTTTATTCATTTATTAGTGTTTGTATACTCGTGTTTTCAACGTATAATTGTATAATATGCATGAAAATTTTGAAATTAATATTTATATAATGTATGTATATAAATATTTATCTAATATGAGTAATTATTCATGTAAAATTTATCAATGTGTACATGTGTATTTATCTTACTTGCACTTCTTCTTGCTCATGGTCTCTTTGTACTAGTTCGTATCTTATCATGCACCTACTGTATTCTTCAATGCTTCTTAGTCTTCTCCCCTATTAAAACACATCAGAAAATCATTAGGACCATTTCTAACTTGATTCATAAGGCTCCAAACACCATTGTTATTCATCTTATCAAAACTGTCAACTATGTTGCTTAAGACAATGTTTTTTGCAATAGGAATGGATAGAAGGATATAAGGATACCCAGAAAGTCTTATAAGATTCATTAGTTAAATTTTTCCATCCCTAAGGTGCTCAAAAAATATTAGACTTTAACTCCTTCTACACCTCCTTAGATCTGACCTTTTCATTTTTCACTCTTGAAAGCACTAACTAGCCTTGTCCCACTGTACTGTGTAGCATCTATCCACTTGTGTGAGGTTCCAAAGGAGAGATATTCATAATTATGGGAGGATTTAAGGAGTTTCTTCTCACCATGCAACAATAATAATTATATTCTTATGAATAAACCTGATGGTGATTTTACAATATCAAAAATGTACTCATCATAATAATGGTAAGTAAGTCCAACTAATAACAATTAATGATCAATAATTAAATTGGTGGCATGACAATCAATGTCTAGCACATGCCATCTCTAGATCCCAAATTTTATTTCGTTTAAACTCACTCCAATAAAGGTTGGGGTAAATGAAGTTGTCCAATTTCTTCATGGCTTACTATGAAGGGTCCAAAATGTCAATTCACCACAAATTCAGTCAAATACAGAGAACTTGGAAAGCCAAATTGTAATTATGAAGATAAGATCGAAGTGAAGGAATGCATTTCGTAAGTAATTCCAATCAAATTTGTTTTCTTTTTTCTATTAATTCCCACTAAAACTAGCCTTGTTATTGCATTTTTTATAAAAACAAGTTCACCAGGAGTTGATGGAGATATTTTAAGCTTAAAACACAAGCATGGGGAGTTCTCTCCGATAATATAAGAGAGGATACCTATGATGCAATGCGAAAAAAACAAACAAGGGAAAAACCCCACCTTCCACCTAACCAAAGTCCACAGGAACTGCCACTTCCATTGGCATTGCAAATAATCTAATTGGGAATAATTCTTCAAGTATGGATTCCTTTCCTAAAACTTCCATATTTGATGACCACGACTAGAACCAGAAATAGAAAATAGAAATAGGGACTAAGAACACGGCCTAAACCAAGACCTGGACTGGACAATTTGAGAGGATTTTTAAGGTTCAATTTTATTTTCCAAGATGCATTACTCCAATGTTTGAGAAATGTTTCTCCATATGCAATGACATTTTGATTCAGAAACTTTACAATACCTGAATGTTTAATCCTGCCATACAGCATAGTAGTCCTTGATCCTTTGATACAAGGAGACATTGTTTCTTGGCTTCCATTTATAATGATAGATATATTTTTAAACTTCATGTTATCACCTATAAATCTATATGCATTTGAAGTTATTTAGAAATAACATCACACACTTCACTAAGCTTTATGATTATCCCTATATCTTTTTGAAGGTGACTTTTGAAAGCATCTATGAGTTTATTAGTAGAAGGAATTGTCAAAGAATGGAAGGTCACTAAGGCCATAGGCCAGCTGACTCCCATTCAAAAATAAACAAGAAAGATTTACTAAGTGATTGATAACCCCTCTGTGTGTTCTTAGTCCATTCCCCTATGTTGCTATACTTATTTTGTTACAAGCAGACTCAATGATGGTTCAAGGCATGAGACTAAGAAATATGGTCCTAATATTTTCATCCCCTCCTGGCCGAGTAGTAACAGAAGTATATGAGTTATTGTTACTAAGTAGCAGTACCAGAGTTTTAATTTTCAAGGTACAATGATTACGTTGATAGGAAGTCAAAAGCCATATTAGTCTTGTTGATTCTCAGTACTAACTACCCATAAAATCTAATTTTCTAGCTTTCATTTGCTTTTCTCATCTTCCACGTCATCCTAAAAAATTTATTTGATAGGTGGATCTACTCTCTTTGATGGCAATACACCGAAATATGAATATGATCCTTGAGCTTTGAACCCTCATACAACCATAATACTAGTAGAAACGTCCTCTGTTGGTAATGTTGCATGGTCATTATCCTTTATTTCTTTTGTTAAGAGATCATGTTCCATATTTTTTGTTCTAAATACATATCTTATATTTATATTGAGAGTAAGTGTGCATGGACGTAGAGGAAGAATGGTGAAGCTGAGTGCGATGGAGAGAGAGGAAAAAGTTGAGGGATATAACTTTAGTTTGAAATAGTGTAAAATATTGTAGTTTGATTTAGTGTAAGGTTGTTCGATGTATTATTTTTCAAACAGATTGCTCGTGGCACTAAACTGACTACGCCAACACATTCGGATGGCTAGATAAATGCTAGGGGAGGATTTTTTTTTGGAGGAAAACATTCTCGGTGCTTCTGGGCTACTTTGTCTGAGCAAAGTCCCTTAAGAGCCATGAGACCAAAAAAGGCTATCACTTCGTTATGGGTTACTTATCTCAGAATCTCCATGGCATTTAGATAGGTATCCTTTCATATTACAACCTCCACATGTCATGGACCATCTACAAAATAGTATTTGTTGGTTTTATCCATCTTCAATTCAGTTCTCTCGCTGTGTCCTATTATTTACAACCATGTGAAATAATATTGTAGTTTGAGTCAGTGTAAGGTGGTCCAATGTAATATTTTACAAACACAAGCTCATGTCACCGAACTAACTATGCCAACACATGTTGGGGTGGTATCTAGGGTAAAAATACTAGGGGATGACTTTGTTTCGGTGCCAAATAACACTCCCATTGCTTCCGGGCTACTTCATCTGAACGTAGTCCCTTATGATCCCTGAGAGGAAAAAATGATATAACTTCGACGAGGTGATATATCTTAGTCTCCATGGCACTTAGAGATGTATCGTATGATCATACACCTTTGCGTTGAGACCCTATAGGAACTATTGTATTAGTATTTTATCCATATTCATTTGGTTCTCTTAGTGTCCTATTTTTTGCAACCATGTGAAATATTGTACTTTGACTCAGTATAAAGTTGAAACAACACAATTATTTTGCAAATAGAAGCTTGTAGCACCAAAACGACTGCACAAAAATGTCCGGGTGGATAGGTAAATGCTTTTGGAGGATTCATTTTTTGAGTGCCATACGGTGTCTGATTCTTCTTAGGCTACTTCGTCTAGGCATAGTTCGTTAAGATCCTTGAGACCAAAAAATGATATACAGCTTCAATGGGTGATTTCTAAGTCTTCGTAAGACACCTCGAGAAGTTTTGTATAATCCTACACATCCACATCGGGAGCCTATAGGAAAATGTTAATCACATGGGGACATGCCCCCTTGATTTTGGTGACGTCTCTCGACATGATAAATATTTGTAACCACTGTGAAATACTATAGAGGGGACGTCCCCATTGTAATTGAAAATTTTCTAACGTTTTAACTATTGAAAACAGAAGCTTGTGGTACCAAGAGCATTCAATCTACACCAAAACATTTAAAGGTGGCCTAGTAAATACTTATGGAAAATTTCAATATTAAATGTCATACATTATCATTGAAAATTCCATTAAAATACTTAATCTAGGGGAATTATCCCTTAATAGTTATCCCCTTGATTGTACTCCAAAAAGGTTAAAACTTTGTTGGGTGATATCTCAGTCTCTATGGCACCCCCAGAGGTCTCTGTACCCCCGTCCCCCCATACCCCGATGATTTAGGTAACTATGCCCTTTAAAAAATATTGTCTCGGTTTTATCTCATATCTAGATTTGGTTCTCTCGATTGTGCCTATTGTTTGCAACCGTGTGAAAATATTGTAGTTTGAGTCAGTGGAAGGTTGACCAATGAATATATTTTACAAATAGAAGCTCATGGGCACTGATCCGACTATGCGCCAACACATATCAAGTGGCCAAAGTTAAACACTAATAGGAGTGTGGTCATTTGGTAGGCCAACAATCCCATTGCTTCTCGAGCTACTTTGTCTAGGCGTATTCCTTTAAGAGCCATGAGACCAAAAAATCCTATAACTTCGACTTGTGATTTATTGGACTCTATGGCACCTAGAGAGGGTCTTTTCTCATTTTAAACCTCTACTTTGAGGACCATATAAATTTTATTTTTTTTCAGTTTTCTCCATCTCCAATCGGCTCTCATTGGTGTTCCTATTGTTTACAACATTATGAAAATACTATACAATTTGAGTTAGTGTAAGGTTATCCAATGCAATATTTTGCAAACGGAAGCTCTTGGAACTGAACTAACTATGCCAACATGTCTAGGTAACTAAGTAAACACTAGTGGAGTTTTTTTTTGGTATCTAAAGCTCCTTGTTCTTCTGGGGTACTTCATTTGGGCGTAGTTCCTTAAGATCCCTGAGACACAAAAATACTATAACTTCGACGGGTGAGATCTCGGTCTCCATGGCACTTGGAGAGGTCTTGTATGATCTTAAACCTCCACATTAGGACCCTTTAGGAAATTATATCACTATTTACTCTATCTCAATTTGGTTCTCTTGTTGTCCTATTGTTTGTAACCGCGTGAAATATTGTAGTTTGAGTCAGTGTAAGGCTTTCCAATCTAATATTTTACAAACGAATGCTCATGGAACTGAACTGATTGCACCAACACATAAAGGTGACCAGGTAAATACTATTGGAGGATTTTTTTCAGCGTGGGATGGTGTCATTGCTTCTAGGCTACTTTGTCCGAGTGTAGTCCCTTAAGACCCCAAAGACCAAAAAAGGCTATAAATTCGATGGGTGATTTCTCGGTCTCTGCGGCACCTCGAGAGATCTCGTCTAATCCTACACCTCTATGTAGGGACCTTATACAAAGTTATATCTCAATTTTGTCTAAATCAATTCATTTCTCTCATTGTGTTATTGTTTGCAACTGCGCCGAATACTCCACTTTGATTCAATGTAAGCTTGTTCGATGCATTATTTTGCAAAAAGAAGCTCGTGGCAACAAACCAACTACACACACCCATCTAGATGGCTAGGTTAACACTCGTGGAGGATTTTGTCAGTGTGGTACAATGTTGTTGTTTTTGGGCTACTTCGTCCGGGCGTAGTCTCTTAAGAGCCCATAGACTAAAAATGACTATAACTTTGACGGGTAATATCTCAATCTTCGTGGCACCTGGAGAGGTATCATTTGATCCTACACCTCCACATCAGGACCCTCTAAAAAATTTTGTCTCTATTTTCTCCATCTACATTTAATTCTCTCATTTTCTTATTGTTTGTAATAGTGTAAAATACTGTAATTTGAGTCTGTGTAAGGCCATCTGATGCTATATTTTGTAAACAGAGGCTCGTGGGACTGAAACGAGTATGCACATGCATCTAGATTGATAGGTAAATGCTAGTGGAGGCTTCATTTTGGTGTGGGATGGTTCCCTTTCTTCTGGGCTACTTCGTCCGAGCGTAGTCCCTTAAGAGCCGTGAGACCATAAAAGGCTATAACTTTGACAGGTGATATCTTGGTCTCCGTGGCACTTGGAGAGGTCTCGATAGATCCTACACCTCCATGTTAGGAATCTCTATAAAATATTGTCCTGGTTTTATCCATCTCCATTTGGTTATCTTATTGTACTATTGTTTGTAACAGTTCCAAATACTATACTTTGAGTTAGTTTAAGGTTGTCTGATGCTATATTTTGCAAATGGAAGCTCATGGGACCAAACCAACTATGCAAACACATCTAGATGGCAATGTAAATGCTAGTGGAGGCTATATTTCATTGTGGAATGGTGTCGTTGCTTTCGGGCTACTTCGTCCAGGCATATTCCCTTAATAGCCCTGAGACCAAAAAATGCTTAACTTCAACAAGTGATTTCTTGGACTTCGCGGTAGCTAGAAAGGTTTCGTCAGATCATACACCTCCATGTTAGGACCCTCTACAAAATTTTGTCTTGGTTTTTTCGATCTCAATCTAGTTCTCTCATTGTTCTATTGTTTGCAACCATGCCAAGTAGTGCAGTTTGAGTTAGTGTAAGGTTGTCTGATGCTATATTTTACAAACATAAGCTCATGGGAATGAACCAACTACGCACACTCATCCATATAGCCAAGTAAATGCTATTGGAGGATTATTTTTGGTGCGGGACATTGCCTTTGCTTCTAGGCTACTTTGTCCAGGTGTAGTCCCTTAAGAGCCCTAAGACCAAAAAATGCTATAAATTCGACGGGTGATATCTTGGTCTTCGTGGCACTTGGAGAGGTCTCTTCTGATCCTAAACCTCAATGTTAGGACCTCTAAAAAATTCTATATTGGTTTTCTCCATCTCCATTTTATTCTCTCATTGTTCTATTGTTTGCAACAATGTAAAATATTGTATTTTTAGTCAGTGTAAGATTGTTCGATGCTATATTTTACAAACGGAAGCTTGTGGGACCAAACCAACTACTCACACACATTCGGATGGCCAGGTAAATGCTAGTGTAGGATTTTTTTCGGTGCAGGATGATGCCATTGCTTCCGGGCTACTTCGTCTGGGCATAGTCCCTTTAGAGACCTGAGACCAAAAAATGCTATAACTTCGGTGGGTGATTTATCGGACTCCATGACACCTAGAAAATTCTTGTCAGATCCTACAACTCCATTTCAAGACCCTCTATAAAATACTGTCTCAGATTTTCCCATCTCGTTATTCTATTGTTTGCAACCGTGAAAAATAGTGCAATTTGAGTTAGTGTAAGGTTGTTCGATGTAATATTTTACAAACGAAAGCTCATGGGACTGAATGAACTGTGTACATGTGTCGGGATGGCCTGGTAAATGCTTGGGGAGGTATCATTTTGGTTCCCTACACTTTTGGTGCTTTCAGACTACTTCATCTGGGCATAGTCCCTTAAGAGTGTCGAGAGCAAAAAATACTATAAGTTTGTTGGATGATCTCTCGAACTCCGTGACACCTAGAAAGGTCCCATCAAATTCTACACCTCTGCATTGGTACCCTCTATGAAATCCCATATTAGTTTTCTCCATCTCAATTTGTTCCTCTCGTTGTACTATTGTTTGCAAAAGTGCTAAATAGTTCAGTTTGAGTCAGTGTAAGGCTATCCATTGCTAACCATGTGAATAATATAGGTGGTTCATACAATATAGGTGGTGAAATGAGAATTTATGTTTATGATTCCTTTCTGATATTTAATTTCCCTTAGATTTTATTGGATTCAAGAATAATATATTCTCTACTAACAGTGCCAACCATGTGAAGGTGGAATCTTTTTTGGCACCACTAACCTAGATAAACATGTTAGTAAGAAATTAAATATAATTTTAAATCCTACAAAATTAAAAAAATCATTTATGTAAATATTCAAATTGAATTCCTGAAGAACATACCTTTGAAAATTCAACCCAATGAATTACAAGAATGGCTTCATGATCTGATTCATGAACCTTCCACAGATTCTTGTTTAATGTCCTACCTCGATATATGATCAATTGAATATTTATTGTAAGAACCAAATATGAATAGTGAAGTATCTTTTGATGTACTTCATAGTATTCAAACAACCACATATTTGATTTTTTGATAGGATATCATCGAAGCCAAGTTCCATTGACTACCATTGACCTAGTGGGATACTCAAGGTCTTCACCATCAATGACTGTGGAAGTCAATTTTCCCCTCTACACAATGAGACAAGAAGTATTCTATTCCCTCTTTGTTAAATTCTGTCACAATAACTACAAAAATGTGCCCTACATCAAAAAGTAAAACTCAAGTCAAATTTAAAATACATAAAGAGATGATCATATAATAATTTATAAATTGAAAAAAAGACATACATATGTACCTTGTTGCACTAAATCAGAGACTTGGTCAAAGTCAGGTGATGTTGTCATATGATATGAAGACACTGCAAGTTTTAATGCTCATGGAACTTGATATGTGTCTAGTGGAATTAGAGGTCTAAAAGTCCATTTTTCCACCCACTGTTGTGACTCACATTCATTCCATGTAAGATCAATGCAGGATATATAAAATCATGCCATGCACCTAGTATAAATAGTAAAAAAACTTACATCTGAACTATAGAATGAGTGCATATCACTTGATCCTGCAACTGTCATACAATCTTCATAGCTTGCCAAATGTTGTTCCTATATCAACTAGAAATATCTATGAACCATTGAACTCTCTTGAGATTCATGGACCATGTTCTTGACACACCAATAAAAAATGCTATTCTTGAATTTTAACTCTTCTGTTGCAAGTGCTCTTTTCACACACGCTCTTACATCATCATGCTCTCCTTTCCCATGTCCTACCTTAGTAAAACTTCGGATATGATGTACACCTTTTTCTTTTTGCATATTTCTTAACCAATAAAATATCCATGCATTCTTGAATTGTGATGTGTAGTTGTCTAACAAAATGTAATGTTGATTGAAAAAATCTTCCTCTCATTCAAGTTTGCATAAAACACTGGAAAACACCCTTGCACATATTCTGCAGAATGTATCCGATCATCACTAATGTATAAATGATAATCTCTTAATTTTTTTTGATCTTGCTCATTGATTTATGGAGAGTGCATGAATGCTATATGCACGAAAATAGAAACTTGCACTGAGTTATAGTATTGAGACTAAACCTCCATTTGTGGCTGAAATGTGTAATTCTCTGCGAAGTTAACTATTGAAACAATAGTACCAAGTGGGAATGTGTCCTTTCTTAACTTGAATTTTTCATCTAACCATCAAGCTCTATGTGTGTGCCTTGCATACTCATAAAAAATTTCCTCTTTGAATTTGACCATATATTGTGATACAGGTAATTATTCTATAACAAGATCACACCTTTTAGATTCTTTTCTATCTTTTAATTGATATACCACTGATTTATAATTTTTTAAAACTAAGTAATTCTGTTATTATTGAACCTAAAATCTCCTCATAGATACAAATTTTCAATTTTGGCAAGCCACCACATATGTTGCACATTCCATCCAAACATGTTTTGTTATAAAAAATTATCTAGTTGATTTTTCACAAAATATCGTAGGAATAAATTCCCTTGTATATTTTGGTGGGGCATTTAATCCACACTCCTCCAACATGATGTCAGTATGCAAAACACAAAGTATTTGACAAAAACATCATAACACATTAAAAATTCAATATGATTTGAGTGATTGATTTTCACATAAAAGGTTTTGTTCATTTCAAAGAATCTTTGCTTAATGTTAATTTTTGGATTTTCATTTTTAAACTTAGAGAACAATTGTGTTTGAGTCATATCCAAGAAATGTTTTACACACGATTCATGATTACGAGAACCTACTCTTATTTTTACTGTATCTCTTCTATTTGGTGACACCCTTGTGTTCTCATTCCAATGCTTTACAAGTAATTATTTTAGAATATCAGGTGTATTCTTGTCTTTCAATGGGAATCTACTAGAAAATGCCCAATAGTCAGTTTTATTGACTAACTCAAGAAGTTTACGTCTTTATATTACTTTCGTTAGTGTTTTTTTGTTTAGCTTCAAAGCTATTCTTATTTTTATAATCAAGAATTTAACTATTTATCACTTACTATACAATTAGTAAGTGCACGCTGTGTATCATTACTATCTTTGGTGCATCTATTGACACCTAAAGTTTTGTATGTTTTATTTATATTTTTAATAATTGATACATTTTGATCAACAACATTAGATGTTCTTAACCCTAGGGTCTTCATTGTAGGTCTCATCTTAATTATTTTCATTAATAAAACAAATAATTGACATCTTGGTGTGTCATTTAAATTATCAAAGTAATTATCCTAAATTCACCTAGCTTTTCTTCTCGCATTTCTTTAATACATTTTGTTAGGCATTGATTTTACTATGTTTTCATCAATTTAAATTAAGTGAATTGGTTTTCTTCACAAAATGGAAGGATGTGTTCTTAGAGGTGAAGATTCACTAAAAAGGTTACTTTGTTTTTTTTTAGATTGATGGTAAATTGAGGGTGTTTGAAAGGACCCACATCCTTGTACACTTGAGGATTTTTGAGAGGATCCATAACCTAGTTACAATGAAGGGGACCATTATTAGGAACCCAATTGAAGAAACCATGACACTAAAGTGAAGATGTAGCGACCGTTGATAATGACCGCAATGAGTGGGAAAACTATTAGAATAACCACCAGCATCAGCAGTGAGAGGAGAAGCCACTAGGATCAGTAGCAAGTGGAGTAGCCATAAGTGTCAGCAGTGAGAGGAGCAGCCACAACCGCAGCGAGAGGAGCAACAACAGTGAGCAGATCAGCCACCAGCGTCAGCAGTGAGAGGATAAGGAGCCACCAATGTCGACAACGAGAGGAGTAGCCACCAGCGTCAGCAGTGAGGAGTAATCACCAGTGTCAGCACGAGCAGAGATGCCACCTATAGAGGTGAAACCACCTCCAAGGAGGATCGTGCCTCGGGGGGATTTAAAACCAGGTGGGCAAGCATACAACCATGTGACTTGACCACACCACTCCCACCCCATCAGCTTAAAGTGGTTTTGGGATAACTCTTGTGCCACAATGCCAGACATGCCTTGTCACATTGAACACAGGATTCATGCCTGACCCTGACCCCATCGCATTGAACACCGAGCCGGCTTGGCACCATGTCGAGAGACCACCTCCACCACTGAAGCAGCTGACCCACCTAGAACTGCCTAGCCGAGTAATGAAAAGCTATAAAGGTGGCTAGCCCAGGGGAATGGACCCTGAGACCTCCCACATATAGCCCACATTCCCCACCACTAGGGTAAACTGGATGGGCTAATAAGGTTACTTTATTCATTCAATGTTTCCATACAAATTTTAGGATTAAAATTTGGATTCTTAGGTAAAGGTTTAACATTTGGATTCTTAGGTAAAGGTTCAACATTTCGATTTATATCAATTTCTTCATCCATACCAACATTATCATTCAATTCAATATCAATATTCAATGAAAAATAATTATTCTCTACATTTTCAGTATGTATTTCATCCTCATTTTCTAAAACATTAGGTCTATTTGATATATCAGATATACCTTTCATTGCACGAAGTTGTTACATCCCCTTCTCTTTATTTATTCTCATCTCTTTCAATTGCTCCAATGTCTTGTTGTTGAATTTCTTCTTGTCCTTAAGTCATCTTTTGTTTTGCATGATTGTAAAAATATATATAGTGGGGTAGGGGACAAGATGAACTACTAAACATTCATAAAGAGTGTACAAGAATCTGTAGAACAGAAAAAAAGAGCACATAAACCCTGTGAAAAAAGGTGAAAAGGACATTAGGGGCCCATAATTTATACGTAAAGAGCATAACGCATACGCGTTATAACATGTACGTGTTATGATTTTCCCCTGTTTTCAAGGCATGCCTCTAGTCTTGGATCCCCAAGCCTGAGGCATGGACCTGCACAAACACATCAAATAACATGTTTTTAAAGAAAAATGATAAATGCCTATTCAAATATGATAAATCAAATTAAAATGATCGATTCCTTTAATAAAAATATGATTACAACGTAGAGAAAACTTTCTTCTTTCTAAACATATAACTTTTCAAATTTTCTGACTAATATAAGGTTTCCATATTATTTATTTTCTAATTATGCATTTTTGTAGCTATTTTTTGAAGTTTAAACATGTTTATCTTTCGTTGCGTATGTTTTTTTGACTCATCGAATTGAAAAAAATTATACTAGCCCAAACTAAGCCTAATTCTATACATATTAAAAAAAATCTAATTTTTGATATTTTTTGAGGTAGTTAAGGGGGAGCATGATCAGAGCTCATTTAAAATTTTAGTACTAGAAAAATCATAAATAAAAATAATCGCTAAAAAAATTGAAAAAATTGGAGCCCAAACTAGATGCTCCTAGCTATCTTTCTACCAAAGGGTTTTCAAATTTATACAAAATAGTTCTCAAAAAATGGTGGGGGGCACGAAAGACACTCTACTATATTTTTTTTTATCACAAACAAGATCACCTATTGGTATTTTAGTTGTTTGACCCATTTAAACTTAACTATTTTCAATAAAATTTAGTAGCTTAGAAACTAGACTCAAAATGCTACGATTCATGTCCTTACAACATCTTTCAATTTTAAGTGTAACTATTTCAAAAAAACTCGTACAAGTTGAAGTTTTTTATTTTTCATAAAAAAACATCCACTTAAGACCCCCTTTTAGCCCCCCAGATTGGTGCACTTACCCTATATAAATTGTGTGAAAATTATTTGATGTCCATGTGTTTCGTGTGTAATATTTAGAATTGATTTTCATATAATTTTGATTAGGTATGATGGGTTTTTTGAGTGTGAATATGATGAACATGTGTTCGGGATATTAGAAGCACAAAATAAACAAAAATAGAACAAACAAAAAAGGATGAAGGGGGACTAGGGCTCATTGGAAACCCATGGGTCACTCAGGCTAGGAATTTTCTTAGGGAATGTAATTGTGTAAAGTGACCTTAGTTTTAATGTTGTATTTTATTCCTTGATTTAAATTTATTTTCCATTCAGTCTAGCCTTTAAATTGACTAGTTTTTATTTCTTTGATAACTTAATTTTATTAGATTATAAGTTGAGCTGTTAAATTAATCCCCTTTCTATTTTTGGGATGTTTGGGAATATATTCTAAGGTTGGAAGTTTTCCATTTATGGAAAAATTTTATTTGGCCTTTGAAGGCAATTTCGGAAGGTGTGTAAGACAAGTACACCTTTTCCCACACTCCAAAAACTTTCCATACACCTACCCATAGAGTAGGTGTACCTTGTTAAGGCACTTTGGACACTTGAGGGATCTTTTGTACATCATATATTACTTTTGATCTTGTTATCTTTTAAAAATGAGATTGTGTAAGGACTTCTATTACTTTTTGACTTTTGTAGGACACTTGGGATTTGAGTTTATTTACTATGATATGGTGAATTAAAATTTTGGGGGTTACTTATAAATAAAGTTTTTAGGATGTAAGCCTTTTATTTTATTTTCAATTTCTTTATTTATTTTTATGTGAATATTCTGGGATAATATTTAAGTATGAGTCAAGTCATGTTAATGTGAAGTGATGGATTGTAAGGATGATCCATGTGAATGTGTAAGTGCATTCTTTTCATGCTTGGAGATTGGAGTTGTTTTTGAAGATGGAGCATGCCACATAACATGATCCTAAGGGATCCTCCACCTTGAGTTTTTCCTATAAATATGAGTCTTTTAATTTGTTTTGGGGAGTTCACTTGGTCTTAGGGGAGTTTACTTAGTTCTTATAAACATTGTGTATATTAGTGTATAACATTGCATTGAAGAGAAACAAAATATTGGTTACATTCTTGGTGTTGAAAGTTGTAAATGAAACATTTAACAAAACTAAGTAAAAATTCCTTCACCCTTTCTCTCTTTCATTTTTCTTCATTGTGAGTTTTCCTTTTAGTAAAAAGTATGGAATTATTTATGTTTTTTGTAATAGAGTAATGCGAAAGATACTTTACATCTCTATGAATTAAGTAGATATGTTGTTGAGTGAATCCTTTGCTTTCTTATTCTCTTATTGTAAATCTTGAGACAAAAGGAAAACTTACCCTCCCCTTTGATTTATAACTTGTACTTGGATACGTGTTTCAAACTTGTATTTCTCTTATGGAGTTACATTTTGGTTATGGGGGATAACTTGGCTTAACAAACTATAAATATCTACTTTCTACAATAGTTTGTTAAGTAAATAAAAAAGTGTTTTGGTTTGAAACTCATTAATAACGATGGTTACAATGATTATTAATTTATCCTCACTTGATCTAGAATCATTATGATGCTAACCATTGGATGAGTTATTGTTGCCATGGTTATAATTATGCAATATTGACATTGAGTTTAAAGCAATATATACGTCATCGGGTGTTTATTGAAACCATTGCAAAAATTTATATATAACTCTTGATACAAACCACATTATATTGTAAGTTAAGAAAAATTACCTACCTTAACTATGTTGAAAAAAAATTGGGGGCTATTATATAATCATATATTATATATTATTGGTGAGAAACTTTTTGAGGTGGACAAATTGATGGGTATCCACCAATGCTATCAGAATATATGTCCCTCTACTTGAATGGTGAATCTCCATATTATTATGCATGAATGAAATGAAAATCTGCGGTGGCCTTAGAGGTTGAGGATTCAATAGGGACACTCCACTAAACATACATCAAAAGATTACAATTTCTTGGAAGGGAGAATTTTTTTGGGAGAGTAGCAAAGGGAGAGGGAAAACGAGAGGGGGGATTAATATTGTAGATAGAAAATCAAATCCCTAAAATCATTAATCTGAATACTTCAACACACATATAAGCAAAGAAAACAACTTTTCAATTGGTAACAAGACAAGACAAGATTAAGAACACAAAGTCTCAATAATATCCTTATCAAAAAAGGCAAGAAAATCCTTTCTCTTTTATTGATGTTTTGACAAAGCTGTAAATAGTAGGAAATGGAAGAACATACAAGTAGGGAATTAGAAGAAATGCTAACTCTTTTGCTTCTTCACAAGTAGTAATCTCTCATGAGCATACACAATTGACAACACTTAAGAATGAGGGTGTAATTACAATTTATATACTAAGAAACGAATATTCACCTACCCCCACATGAATTTTCATTTTTCCTTTTACAACATGCGAATTTTCATATTATTAGGAATAGAATTAAGTCCCCTTTAAAAAAATGGGTGACTTATTACATTACAAACTAAAGTCACATTTAAATGAATAATACGAAATAGGAATAACATACAATGAAAAAGTGCACACTCCTAATGAAAAATTAGAAAGTGAGAGAAAAGAAGGAAGGAGGAGTGAAGAGAAGAAGAGAAGAAGGAGAAATAAGATTATTCTGATGAATATCTTGTCGTCGATGGAAGCTTGGAAAGCTCCTTAGGATTGATCTTGATGCCTTTGAACAATTTACTGAATCTTGGCACTACTAGTGTAACTTTGTTAGCTTGCGGGATGTGAATGAAACTTAGTGAGTTGATCCAATTTTCCATGAGAGAGTTGATGTTGCTACACTTTGAATACCAAGACTGATGATCCCTTGCAGTGTTTGAAATGAATGGCCCCATCTCTGCTAGAGACTCAAGTGCGTCCTCATTAAATGAGAATGGATCTATGACCCCCCTTTTGACTAGATATTCAAAAGACTTCAACATATCATCAATGGAAGTTTCTTCATTCACATATGACACTCTAAGATTTTGCACTTGAGCATCGACATCCTTTTGCATCTTTTCAATATCTTCCCCATATGAATAAATCTCGCTGATAACATGTTTTTATCATTTTATAGTGAGAAACCAAGGGTTGGTCACAAACTTGAGACAAGCCATTTGATGTTGAAGAGAATACACCTTTTCTTATCAAGATAGATGATTTTACCTTTCCCATATCTATGACTAATGAATAAACCTAATCCCAGTGATCCTTATCCACAATAATTTCTTCCTGTGTTATTATTACTTCATGGCTGTGGCATCCATATACTTGTACAATGTCATCATTTCTGGTAGCAACACCTTTCCTTTCTTCAGGATCATGTTCACCCACTTATCATTCACTTTTCCTTGCATGGTAAACCCTTGTGTTTTTCTGATAGACTCAGGATCAAAGCTACTTATTGGAGTAAATTCTTTAACAGGGAGATAGTTGACAACATTTGGGTCCAAGAGAACTTGCACATATGAAGTGAGGGTCCGAATATGGTCTTTTTCTTGATCTAGATTTTCCTTGTATTATTGGATTCTCATGACAAGGCGAGTGGAAGAATCTTGAAACAAGTGAACATCACCCTCATGTATTGTTGGACCCAAGGGAATTGTGCTTTTTTTTATAGTCAACTAAAGTCATTTCTTTGATGGGATTGACATCCTTCGGCTTGACTACCTCTATATACTGGTTACCAGAGGTGCCGCTGAAAAAGTGAGAAAACGCTTGAGCCAATATTTCTTTCTTTTGTTTGACCATTGAGGATTGCGAGAATGAAAAGTTCCATCTAGTCATGAAAGTCCCTTGTGTTCTCTTCTCCCATTACCCGGGTTAGAAGAATTATCACATCAAAAAATCCCTCATGGAATTCATTATGGGAAAGAATATTTGACACACGATAGGGATTTGTCCCTTGCTTTAACCAAGAGCCAAGAGAAAGGCCTTGAATATAGGACATAGTCTTCGACCAATATCTAGATGAAAAATCTTTTGTGATCAAAACCATGGTGTTTCCTATGGGAATCTACATACATTGAGAAATGGCTTTTGGGTTGAGAAGTACTAAGACTGATTCCTAATCAAATCTTATTATTTAGGTTCCTGGTTTATAGTTCTGGAAGCATGCCAACACTAACACAATTCTTTATAAGGACATGAGGTGGCCACCTATGGCATACACTCCAATTGTGAAGATATTTTCCTCAACAGAATCTCTTGGTCCACCTAACATTCTATTCTTGAGATCCTTTGGGTCCATATGAGTAACCTCACTAGTACCCACACTCAGGAAATTAGATGTGAGAGTGAAAATGGGTTTGAGACTAGTTATTTTCAACTTCATCTTGAAAAAAATCAACATTATTAGCCGAAACTAGGATGATAGCAACTTTTTACACTCAAAGCTGAAACCTTCTATTTTTAACCCATGTGATCCAGGAGTTGTTGTTTCAGGAAATGTTACTTTTTGGGCTCATAATAAGTTTGGTGCAATCCTTATCATTTTTAGAATGCTTATAGAGGTTTCTTTTCCATTTTTGAGTACATTCTATTTTTAGCAAATTACTTTTTTCTTTTTTGGGTTGTGTGCCATACTTTTCAATTTTTGGAGTTTGCTACTTTGAGTGGTTTTGATATTCTGGTTTTCCCTCCACGTTTTGAAAAAAAATCAACATTTTTGATAGGGGTTTTTTCTCTAGATGCTCTGTTTAAATTTTTGGCTTCACCCGCTTGCCAAATTAATGGCAAATTGGAGAAGAAGAATTTAGGGAACAATTTTGAGTTTTAATACCATTAATAATCTTGAAAATATATGTATTTTCTCACTTGAAGGTGCATGGGAGAGGAATATATGGAAAAAATCTCAATGGAATCCGACTTATGGTTTGTTAGATACAAGCTTTTTATGGTTTTCACTCATGGAAGCTTCTGGTACAACATGGACATGGTAACAACTGAAAAAGAAAGGGTTTGGAGGATATTGAATAATTGGAAAAATTGGAATGGATTTGAAATGAATAAATAATGTGGTGGAAGAAATTACAATGGATATTGAATGGAGTTTCCGCTAATGAGGGTCTTGCATGCACGAGGAAGAAATAACAAACTTTTTGTAAAAAATGAGTTTTCCGATCTTCCTTGGCTTGGGAAATTTGTTTTTTCCCACATGTACTAAGTTTTTGGGATATATAGTGCACAAAAATGTTCCTCAACACCCTTATGACAAGTTGCGCCTTGTGATTGGATGATGAGGTATAACAAAAGAGCACTTTAAAACACCCAGGGGCTAAAACTGGGTCACATGGGTGACCAAGGGAAATGATTAGGATTGGGATCATTTTTGTGTCCAAAATGTCCCAAAGGTTTGGGAAATTTGGTGTAAGAAAATGCACCCTCACCTTGGCTTTACAAGTGACGGATGGTCACTGGCTGAGGTAGAGAGGAGAGGGAGCCAGAAATAAGCCTGCAAAGCACCTTTCTGGATCATATGGAGGACTAGGGGTTAGAGTTGAGGTTGGGTGAATTTTTGTATCCTAACTATCCAAAAGTTTTGGGACATTTAGTGCAAGAAAATTCACCGTCATCTAGTGAGGACAAGTGGCACTCTATGATTTAATGATGAAGGGTACTAGAAATTGGTGCATGGGGGCTAAAATGGCTTGCTTGAGCTAAACTAAGGTCATATCATGGTCTAGGGGGATATCTAGGGCTTGGGAAATTTTTTGTGTTGCAAATGTCCCAAATTTTTGGTACAATCGGGGCAATAAATTCCACTCAAACCTGGGAGTGACATGTCTCCAACTAGAAAATTGACTAACTACAAAATGCATAACTTAAGCATCTAGAGGTTTTCTCATGCACTTATTTATATGAAATTGAATTTATATGAAAATTTGAGAAGAATTTGAGTGTTCCCATGCCTTGATTCTTCCTAAAACCTCCTAAAAATAGGATTTTTGTTCGGTCTCATAGGTTGCGCATCTTGAAAATAGTCTTTGGGTAGAATCTATCGTGTCTTGTGAAATATGTGAAACCACCATCACTTAGATCTCTAAAATACCTTACCAAAGGTGTCTCATTTGACCTCAAAAACCTTATGGTTCTCTCGAAATCACTTCCCGAAGCTTAGGGGTTATTTTTGTACTACAAGCTGCTTCACCCTCCAAGACCTACTTTTGCTGAACTTGTCCTAGAACTTTTGAAACCTTCTAAAATATTCATAAATCAGTTGCAAAAAATTATTATTTCCTTAATACTAATCCTTGATGAATTTGGTCTTGCAACTCCACTCCGGGGTGTGTGAAACATGTCTTAGAAAGGCTAGGAATAACCATTCCCAGGTCTCTTGAAAAGTATGTCATGAAAGTTATCATATCTAGAGCATTTGAATGAAATTATTTTCCCTAAATAAATTACAGAAAATGCTAACACAACACATATAGGCCTGGTATAGGGAATGGGATGACCTGGAGGGGTGTCGGGGAGGATTGACAATGAAAACAAGTTTGACACTAGGGCATAATTGTCTTGTTTTCAAGTGATTTTTTCCCTTGCAAAAACACATGACAACATATATACAAACATATTACATGTATGTATATAATATGTTTATAAATGGTAACTTATATTGTAAACTTTCTAATGTTTGAGATACATTTAAGAAATCATTTTAAAAGAATATTATTATATATAAAATCCTTACTAATAATACAATATATGGATACTATAATTTATATCTAGATAATACAAAATATTGTGATATATATATATATATATATATATATATATATATATATATATATATATGTCTATATATATATATGTATATTTATATATATGTATATATGTCTATATACATGTATATATATGTATATATATATATATATATATATATATATATGTATATGTATATATGTCTATATACATATATGTATATGTATATGTATATGTATATGTATATATATATATATGGTTTTGGGGGTGGGAGGGTTTGACACCCAATCCAACCCACCGGTCACCCCTGTTTGAAACACAATATATATGTGTACATATACATATGTATGTATATGTACACACACACACACACATATACGTACATATATGTATATATATATATATAGATATATATATATATATATATATATGTATGTACGTACGTACTATGTACTTTAGATACATATAGATATATGTCATCTTCTATCTCTATCTTATATATCTATCTCTCTCTCTACTCTATCTCTCTCTCCATCCCTCGCTAATCTCCCTCTCTACTTTCTCCCATCCATCCCTCCCTCCCATCCCTACCTCCCCTCCCTCCATCCCCCCTCCACCCTCCCTCTCTCTATCTATATATAGAATATATATATATATATATATATATATATATGTATACATATATATGTCCATATACTAACCTATGTATATGTACCCGCCCCACAAGACACACACCACACACACCTAGATATATATTGTGTTTCAAACATTGTGACGGTGGGTTGGATTTGGTCAAACCCCCCACCGCCCCCAAAACCCATACATACACACACACACAACACACACACCACAACACACACTATATATACCTGTGTGTGTATATATATATATATTATATATCTGTGTATATTACATGTGTGTGTATATTATTTAATATATACAGGTGTGTTGTGGTATATATATTAGAATGTCTGTATTTCTGGTCATGTCGTAGGTCTTCTGTATCCAGGATATTGGTTTTGGGGGGTGGGAGGTTTGACCGCCATCCAACCCACCGTCACACTGTTGAAACACAATATAATGTGTACATATACATATGTATGTCTATGTAATATACATATATGTTATATGTTATATACATATATTATATATCTTCTTATATATATATCTATTATTTATCCTCCCATATACATATATAATTATATATCTCTCTCTCTATCTATATCATGTACAATATATATATATATGTATATGCCTACCTATACATATATATTGATACCTATATGTCTATCTATATACCGCCTATTATGTATTATATGTATATATACATATACAGATATATATGTACTTATGTTATATATCTATACATATATATATGTATCATATATATAATATATATGTATACTTATATCTATATAGTACCTAGATATGTATATGTACATATATCGTATGTTACATATATATATGTACATATGTATATTATATATATATATATATCTATAGTATGTATGTATGTATGTATGTATTACATATATATGTATATGTATGTAGGTATGTATGTATGTACATATATATACATATGTATAGATACATGTATGTATATATATATAATATATATATATATGTATATGTTAACATATATATGTGTGTGTGTGTGTGTGTTGTGTGTGTGTACATATATATCTATGTACATATATATACATATATATGTACATATATATATACATATATATATGTACATATACATATATACATACATTGTATATGTACATTATATATTATATATATGTATATTATATTACATATATATATATATATATATGTATATATGTATACAATGATATATATGAACATATGGTATAATATTAGATACATATATATGATACATATGTATATATATATATATATATATATGTATATTATATATATATATATATATATATATATGTGATGTACATAATATATTAATACATATGTACATACATATATATGTATACATATATGTATATGTGTGTGTGTGTGTGTGTGTGTGTGTGTGTGTGTGTGTGTGTGTGTTGTGATGAATTTATTGGGGCCACAACTGCCATGACCATGACCCCCCTTACCTTCCTCACCCCACATAGGGGTCGGCCCTCAGTTGACCTATTAAACCCTCCCCTCTCAACCCACACTCCTCCCTTTCCACCCCCTCCTTGCCCTATTTTCCCTTTATCTCAGCCCCATGGTCATCTTCCCACACATAACTCATCCGCAACAACTCTCCACACCACAGACCATTCATCCCTGTCCACACTCATCCAACCATTCGACCTTTCAATGGCCAAAAAATACAAATTTATATAATATGCTTAAATGTGTACTTGTATATATATATATATATATATATATATATATATATATATATATATATATATATATATATATATTCAAGCACCCAATCCATGAATAATATTCTTCCATTAAACTTGTAAAAGAAACAAAGAAGGGAGATGTGAAACAATAGGAAATAAAATGAAAATGAGAAAGAAAAGATAGTTAAGAAGTTAATGTGGATAACTAGGGTTTTCTAATTGACTTGGATCCTAGGGTGGAGATTGCCCAAATCCAAGGGATTAAATTTCCTCCTCCTCCACTTGGTCAAGTTAACCAATTGATTTGATAGGTGATTTTAATTATAAATAGGTTTTATTTTATTGATATAACTATGGCTCTAATAATAATATAGGCCTCACCTATAACTTATAGTATAATATTATCATTTGTTTTGGCAAACTTAATTTATTTTGAAATAAATGACCCTCTTAAAAGTATAGATGTTATATTTTAATTAATAGGATTTTAATTAATCTCATAGTCTAAACTTCTAGAATGTAATAAATGAATATTATTATGGCATAGTAATTGGGTAAGTTACACTTAAAATCCTATATGGAAAATAACAGTTAAACTAAGACACATTTAAATGTTACCCCTAGTGTATAAATAAATAACCCAATGTTTTAACTTATATGCGGATTACCTTAACATATTTTACAACATCTTAGTATGGTAATCCATGAAAGACAAATAGTTCCCTTTGTAGCTAAGTATAATGTTTAGGAATCCTTGATATACTAAATTAATGGGTTAAACATACAAATGACCATGTCTCTGAATAAATAGTAAAGTTGTTTCAAAATAACTAAAGGATCGTTTGTTAATGGATCATTGGTAGGAGATCAAGTACCCTTAATTAATACCTAAGTAATTATCCATATGAGAAAATATAATACTATTTTTGACTTATAGTAAATGGAATTGTGGGAAATTCCTTACAATCCCTTTTAGCCTTCCCTTTGAATTGGTGTATTCACACAGTTATTAGATTTTCCAATTTAATTGTCTATCGCTCGAACGCACCGTGTGATTAACTTGCAAGTGTGGAAACCTAGTGGCCTCGTGTGGCAACACTTAGTTCCCAATTAATAACATTAAATTGAAACTTGTTTCCCATTAATCCTTTCTAAAACTATAAAAAATAATTATTCCATAATTTTGTACCCTAACTTAATTGTTTTGCGAGTATATTTTTGGGGCATCACACTTGGTATCAGAGTGAAGTTGACAACGTTTGGATCTCTGAGATATATTTTTTATTTTCCATAATTAAACATAGTTTAATTGTTTTATAGGATGTCGAGTGAGAAGAGTTTGAGAAATGCAATATCCCATACACATCCTGATCCAGTAGAGTTGAGCATACAGATTCTCCAGAAATTGCAGCAGATAAGATATAAACTAAGAAAATGACCATTGGTGACGTAAAATTGACAAGTCCCTATTCCCACACATCGTAACTGAATGATAAGTCATTAGGATAAACCATTCATATTGTGAAACCCTTCGGATCACACCATAAATCCTCAAGCTATGCAGAAAGGAAACCAACAATGCACACATCTTCACCATGAGCCACACAAACAACTAAACCATTGAATGAAGGTACTAGAGGAACCTCCATCTTCGTATGCAGAGATATTGTAATCTTTGCAGGAATGACGTACCACCATGGGATGACAACATGAGCCAAAAACAACTTCATGTTCATGTATATCTAGTAAAGGTTAGTGGTGTAGAATACAAAGTATTAACAAGAGGAGGAAACCTCCATGGGTATTGTTTCTTATGTGGGTCACATGATCATTATATACGAGGTTTCCCGCAGCATAATCCTATACCACCATGAAAATTGGGACTGTATACCCCTCTTGGAGGATGAACCATTGTGATTCATTTTAGTTATTGTTATTTTTGCTAATAAATTACGTTAATATATGTAACTTATTTCATAGGAATTATCGTACCAAATTGTGTCGTATAATTTCTGTGTACATATGTTTCGTGCAATATTGTAAACATTGGTTTTAACATTCTTGGAAAGTTAAAATGATCCAATTTTATTTGTGCCAATGTTATTTTCAAAGCCATTATTTATAATATAGTATGGTTACTTAATAATTTACGTGTAAATTTCTATCCCATTTAGCTTTGTAAAGATGTTACAACACCTATAAGAGTGGTATTTGAGCACAATTTGAGCTTTATTATGTGTATGTTTGAAAGTATAAGTGGACTCACCTTAATAAGCCAAAATAGTGAACAAAACTAGTAGAAATGAGAAATTATAATCTTAGGAAGTAAAATAAATAATTTGGGAAACAATGTGGGCATATTTGAGTAAAGGTGGAACCAAAATATGCTAAAGCAACCTAGACAAAGATGGTCGTAACTTGGAAATCAATAAGAGGGTAAATGACTGTAACTGAATTGAAGAGGCATCTAAACAAGTATAAAGGGATGAAGATAATCCGTGTTAAATTAATCTAAGTAGGAATAAATTGAATATTTTGAAAAGGAATTATGGGAATAAGTAAATTATGGAAAAAAATTGAAGATGAAGAAATCAAATGTTTTGAGCAGGATACTATAAATAAGTAAAATTAGAAGTGAACTATAGGAAATGTGGTGTAGTTTAAAATGAGGATTAAGTGTTGTGTAATACAATAAGAGGACTATAAAAAATTAATTATAAGTTAATCAAGTATCAAGATTAGATGCAAGAGAAAAGGGAGAATAAATCAAAACCTAGCAATAATCCCTAACAAATAGTTGTATCATCTTTTAGGTTTCTAACAACATAGTTTTAAGCAAGAGGTTTGAAAATATAACAAAAAAGAATTGGAATTAGGATATGAGTTGCAAGCTAAGAGGAAATTACCAAGACGATCCTTGATAATGTAACAATAAAGAGAAGTAATGATAAAGGTCTTGATAATGTTAAACTTTTTAAGTTTAAAATTGTAAATTACCCATGAACAAGCGATAAGAATTAAGAACTTAGAACTGGAAAAAAATAACAATTGGGTAGAGAAATAAACAAACCACTCTCATAACAGTAGTATAAAATTGAAATGTAGTGTATGATTTGAAACCCCAACTTGTAGTAAACTAGTGAAAACAAGTGAATAATGTATAATTAGGATCCTTTAGTGGGAAAAATGATGGGTTATAACATCAATAAATAAATGGGATGTATCTAAGAAATTTAAAAATCCTATAGTAAATGAGCTAGGCATATGTGTAAGAAGGACAACTAGTATGAAAATTGAAACGTGGTATAAATCAAATGTCAAGTTGAATTCCTAGTTAAGATTAATGAGGGAAACACCTTATAAGTAAGGACAACAAGGTAGTTGATCAAGAAATAAAGTAACTCAAAAATTTAAGTGTGTCTAAGCACACTAGGAACCCTAACAAAAAATAAAAACAAAATATGAGTGAAGAAGAAAACTTCCAATCTTCACAGAACTTAGTAAATTGATCTGCTTCTCATTTGCAGGCGAGCATGTCATGGTGGCCTAGTTAGTAGAAAATTTTATGTCAGGTAATTAGTGTCTAACTTGTTTCTTCCTCCAATATATCCTAGTTAGTATTGGAGTTAGATTGTAGGCCTTGGATTGCATGAGATAGGATCATCGTTTTTGAATTGGTTGATCTTTCTATGGATGTTGAAAACCCTCTTTGTGACTTCAAAGAGGAAGTCATGTTCTAAAGGGAGGGGGATGTAATGCCCACTTCCCTCAAACATTATGTAGATAGATTTTATCCTTCCATATTATATTTTGAATTATATGGCTCATTATATTTATAGTATCAACATGGGGTGCATAGACTTGTAGTTACATAGACTATGTCCTTTTGTGACATCGAGTTGGCACAAGGTGTCAACCTTATGATCTGAATAACATTGATACAACCTGGAATATTGATATATTGTTGTTTTTATATGTACAAATGGTTGATGTTGTAGGATTTATATTTCCATATACTCTGATTTGGATTTACGAGCATGAATTAGATGAGTAGTTATTATATTATGGAAACTATTAAAAAATGTTAATTGTTAGAATTTGGTATGTGTGCATGTTTTTATTGGCATGAATGATGAATAATGAATAATTGAGTAGATGGATAATTAATGCAAGTGAGTTAGTTTTTGTGTTCTATTAAAAATATAAAACCATGGAAATTCTGGCGAACTTATTTGATGTTGAGAAATTATCTTGAAATATATATATATATATATATATATATATATATATATATATATATATATATATATATATAGTAAAAATTTCCTGATGTGTGTGTGTGTTTTGTACAATAGTTGTAATTTAGTTTCATATCATTTTGAGTAGGTATGATGTGTTTGTTGAGTACGCAGATGATGAACAAGTGTTTGGGAGATTAGAACCACAAAATAAACAAAAGAGGATGAAAGGGGACTAGGGCTCATTGGCCAACCATGGTTCAGTTGGGCTCGGAATTGCGTTGGGGAATGTAATTGTGTAAATTGACCTTAGTTTTAATGTTGTATTTTATTACTTGATTTAAATTTATTTTCCTTTCATTTTAACCTTTAGATTAACGAGTTTGTTTATATTTGAAAACTTGATTTTATTATATTGTAAGTTTGGTTTTTAAATTAATCCCCTTTCTATTTTTGGGATGTTTAGGCACGTGTTTTGAGGTTGGAAGTTTTCCATTTATAGAAAACTTGAATTTGGCCTTTGAAGGAAATTTTAGAAGGTGTGTGGGACAAATAAACTTTATCCCACACTCCAAAAACTTCCCATACACCTACCCATAGGGTAGGTGTTCCTTTTCAAGAAATTTTGGCCACTTGAGGGCTCTTTTGTACATCATTTCTTTCTTGTGATCTTGTTCTATTTTCAAAATGAGATTATGTACGTACTTATATTAATTTTTGACTTTGGTAGGAAACTTGGAAGTTTAGGTTTATTTATTATGATATGATGAATTGACATTTTGGTGGTTGCTTGTAAATCAAATT
>CM034156.1:628476351-628536351 GCA_019776745.2 Taxus chinensis | reverse complement strand
AATGCACCATGTGATTAAATTGCAAGTACGAAAACCTAGTGGCATCATGTAGTGAAACTTAGTTACCAATTAATAATGTAAACTTGAAACTTGTTTCCCATTAATCCTTTCTAAAACTATCAAAAAACATTATTCCATAATTTTCTACCTCCAAATTAGTTGTTTTGTGAGTATATTTTTGGGACGTCACATCAAGGATGAAAGATAAAAATGGATGGTTAAGCATTACAACTTTGATGTGAGAAGATATGAATTGGTGGCCTTTAGCAGCAAGGGTTTTAAGAGATCATTAACTCTATCAAATATAAAAACTTAGTTTTATGAGGACTGAAATATGGCCTCTGAACAAAGATGCATTGGTCAATGACATGTGCCCTAGTAATGCATTCAATGTTGAGATAACAGAGGAGGAAATAAATTTGGAGAGCATTATGGAGATGGTTGGTTATAACATAAATGAAATTGAACAATTTATCAGAGATAATGGAGAAGAAATCCAATATAATGTTGATTAAATCAAAAATAGAAAGATGCTAACAACTAACAAAAAGGTGATATAATTTAAAAATTAGAGGTGGAGGTGACAGAGTTAAATTAGTAAGACACGAAAACATTTTAAAGTCAAATTGGGCAAGGCTGTCAAGCTAGAATCCATGTTGAAGTTAAAGAAAACACACCAACTCATGTGAGCTAAACACAAGAACCCGTCACAAATGAATACACGCTGAGTATGCCAATAATAGTTAGCTAAATTGAAAGGTTGAAAGAAGATACCATGAACTTAGGTACTCAAATAGACCTTTTCTATGATGATATTTATCTTTCTATGCCATCCCCTCCTCCTAGCATGCCAAGTGTAGTAGTCCAGTACTATGCAGATTATGACACATGCAAAAATAATGTAGACACCAAAATTTGGTATCACCACCCTCCACCCCACATTCGCTCTCTTTTCTTCATGGCCATCCATTCAAATTTCATATTCCCTCCTAAATTCAATTTATCCCATTAATCACCTATTTCCCACCTTTAGCCATTTTATTATTCCATCCATGTTAATCATCATTAATCATCCCAAATCCTTCATTAATTCACTTCATATCTCTATATTCTTCCATTCTATCATTTATATGTTCTCAACCACCCTCATTTAATAATTTTACCCATATATGGCCTTTATTTACTCATCCCAACCATCTACCTACCCATTTATCCATTTTATGCACTCTAGTTCATCCTTATAACCTAAAACCATAATATGCCCTCTTTAGACCCATTTTGCCTCGAGTTGGGAATCATTCCACCGCTTAAGTGGATGGGTGCCCACAGTTGGTGGAGACCCTATAAATCCCCATTCAGCCCTCCTTATTCATGGATACAATTTTGGAAACGCTTGCTTCTTGTGATCTTACCTTCATCCTTGAATGCCTTTGCAGCTGCCACATCCATATTGGAGTCCTCTTGGATATATTATGCTTCCATTTTGAAGTTCTATGGATATTCCCTTAATATTTGCATGCATTTCCTAGTTACCATTATTTATCACCCATATCAATCTCTAACATCTTGTGTCGGTAAGGACTAAGTCTCAACCTTCTCTGTTATCTATCTTTTCCTATAGGTCTTTGTTTCTATCCATGTCTTTTCTTCTAAGCCTAGATCTTTCCAGGTCATTTTTGATCCATTTTGGTCACCTTAAACCCAACCTCAATCACATTATTCTCTCTGTAATTTAGATCCTCAACCATCTACTTTATGTTGTTGTATTTACTTAGTCTCAAATCCAACCATCTTGTCTCTTTAACACCCCAGATCCATTCTGCTAGCCCCTGGTCGCCACCGACCCAACCTAGTCGTCATCGACCCAAACCATCTTTTCAATATTTACCATTAGATCTATAATTTTATTACATCCTTTATGTTTCTCCTTTTCTCAATCTCTTATGTAGGTTCTTGTTCATCATTCTAGTGCTGCACCAGCTCTAGATCTCCCATCAGTGCTTTAAAATCTATATTTTACATCATTGTTTCAATCCATCTACCTCAGTAACTATCGACTGACCCTCTGCAGCCTTGAGTCACCATCGACCCATGTAGGTTTGGTTTATTTATCATATTTTAGATCATATCTATACCTTCCTTAAATTTCTGCATTTTTAGTATTCTTTTTATCTCGTATTTACTGCATATTATCCAAGATCTTAGCTTCATCAAATTTATCGATATCCTACTTTATTTATATTTTATCAAAAAGAGGGTTGACATCCATCCTAGGAAGTTCTTATTTCTTGAGACTGACTTTGTGAAGAAACCCTCTCATCCTATCTACTAATCCTATCTTTTTCTGTCGAGTTATCTTGATTTACAGGACACGTAGCTCACTGCAGAGAAGGATGAATAATTTTCTCCCATCCATATCGTCATCCTATCTCAACGTCCATAAACCATTCATATTTTGATTTTATTTATTTTCTTAAGTACTAGTTCACTAATGTGAGAAAGAAAGAGGAAATCTTGTCCAACATTTTGGCATGCTCGGTGGGACCCATTTATAGGTAAGTCTTGTTATTTGTTTCATTTTCATTCTCTTTCTTTCATTCCCAATAACCTTGCAAGGAAGGAATGTGCATTGGATCATGATTGATTTCTTGTTCACATTGTATTGTGGATTGCTTGTAATTGTGCTCACTTTCTTATTCTCTTTCAAGATTAGATATAAATGAAAATCGTATTCCAAGTATTCCTCTTTTTCCTAGTCTCTCCTTTTGCATCGTACTTTCCATTATTTCTTGTTGTTCTCATCGAATCTCCATATATTGTTTTGGATATAAAAATAACCCTTGTCATTCTTTCTTGAGAATCTAGTCTAAGGGGTTTAACACGTTACATTCACCTCATCACACACAACCAAATGCACAAACCAACTTACACATCCAAAAAAATCCTTACCAAGTGGAACTGTTGGGATTTCATCACCCAATAAGAAAGTCATCGCGGTGTTCTGACCACATTATAAACTCTATACATATTTTGGCATCATGTACCTTTGGGTATATTAAGGAATTCACAACCAAAACCACCTGAAACCATCCGTAGATTATCCATTTTACTAGGTTCCCCTTTGAACCTATCTCTTTTCTTTTCTCACATTCTTTTAATAATCACAATGATAAAAAATTTGTTGCTTGATTTGTTTGTTAATAATTACATAATCAAATGTTTATCTCTTCATGCCTATTCTTACTCCCTCTCAGACTAAGAACATGCAACAATCCACCTCATCCAATGACATCGTTTCTTCTAAAGATCTCTCCCAATAATCTTTTGAACTTGAGAACATGCCTTTGATCTCCCAACCTTGTGTTTCTATGGTATCGCTTCATGAATACCATGTCATCCAAAATGATCCTCTTATTAAAACTAATGCCTTTAGACTGGCTTTGCCTCATCTCCATCTACTTTAGAGACTCTAGGACCCCCTACTATCCCTTATGGATCTATGGATTTTTAGCAACAACTTGATTCTAATCCTATCGCCCTTTATGATTACTTGTTTCACAAGTCCTCCACAATCCCCTAATCCCATCAATCTACCCAATTTTTGGATTTCATTCCACCCAAATCAACTCATATAAATACTATCCCCACTTCATCCGCTATTGTCACTAGTATGCCTATTCAACCATCTCAATAATCACACTTATAACACAACACGACCTTGCCCCTCATTTATACTTCACATATCCATGCTAATGTAATGACCTCTCAACCTCACCAATCTGAATTAATACAAACACATCATTCCCCTCCTCAAGGTTCCTTTAGTTATTCACTTCCTAAGTAGCTTATTCAAGTATCCCAACCACCTATTACTTACATCCCAACTAACCCAATGACAAATTGATCAAAAATTCCTATCTCATAACAACCAAATAAATCCAACCAACCTTACCACATCCCCAAATCTCAAGATCAACATTTATCCCAACTAATCCAATCATAACCTCTTAATCACATCAATCCTCATCAACCACCTCCACCTACACCAAAAAATCCCCAAACTCAACAAACATACCAAAAACTCAAATAATTCATCTCATATGCATCACAATATCATTCGTAAACAACTTAACCATCTAAAGATCCATTACAAGTGCTATTAAGTAGAATGAATAACCTTGAAGCTACAACCTTGGGATCTAAGACCACTTTTTCATATGATCAAATCTACAACGAGCCCATCAACCCATCCATTCCTATTAAGCCATATCCTCCTCATTGGGAAATTCCAAAGTTCTATAGGTTCAATAGAAAGGAGGATCCTCAACAACACCTTCACACTTTTATACATGCATATTATTTTATTTCCCATGATCAAGATCTCATGCTCTGTACATTTCCCATGTCATTAGTCAGCCCCACATTGGATTATTATAAAAGTATCCCACAACACTCACTATTCACATTCAACCAACTAGCGTAATTATTACTTGAACATTTATTGATTAGCATTGTGCTCAATATTACCATTTCCGACCTCTATGTCATCTGACAATATGATGATGAATCTATTGTAGACTTTGTGGCATGATTGCGTAGCATTATTAATCAACTATCATTTTCCCTTCCTCAAACTAAATGTATTAAAATTTTCTCGCGATCTTGTGCGAAGCACATATCCTCAACCTTTTAAATTCAATCTTTCCAAACCTTTGAGGAGGTATTCACCATGGCTCAAAAAATTGAACTTTGTGCCCTTGAGAAAGGCTTCCTTAAGTTTAAATCAAACAAGCCTAAATGTGAGTTCACCAAATATTCCACGCATGGTGAAAAGACAAAAAATTGCCACTAATGCCATCATAATTCAATCTTCATCCACATCCATTTCTCACCTAGAGCCTCCAAAAAGATCTCCCAGACCATCTCCTAACTATACCCCCTGGGGGAATCATATAGCTCTGTGTTTGAAAAGTTGATGGTAGTTCACCTCATTCAACATCCCCTTATCCAACCCGTTGACGAATCGTGAACCAAACCCATATGGTATTGCGAGGGTCATTATTGTAAATATCATCAAGTCCAAGGTAATGAGTGATTAACTAAAATATGAATTTTAGACCTATGTTATAAGTTAATCTAAGTTGGTACAAAAATGTAATAAATGATGTAAACTGAAATAATGATGCTAAATAATTTTAATTGATATTTAAGTGAAATGAAATAATGAACTTGAGAGGGATAAGGGTACTAACCTGAAAATGAATTACCTCACTTTGTGCTAGACTTGAACAGACTGATGTGTGGACTAGACAAAATGTGAATGTACTACCTAGGAAATTTCAACAACTAAAGATCTGGCTAGACTAGGGTGCCTGGGAGAGGACTGGGGCACCTATGGGAACCCTAGTTTATGATCTGGGTGCTCTAGTCTATAGAAAATCTTAGGATTTACATCTAACAGTATCATTAGTTCTTCACAATATCTTTATATTTTTTGTATAGTTGTCACAATATGTTTGATTATGTCATCATAAATATGATATGAAGATCTAGCTGCAAAACCCCATACAAAGCATCAAGTACCTAAAAAGGAAAGATGCATATGAAGGGGTCATACTGACCTTATCTGTTACAATGGTGGACTTACAACTAAGTTTTGCACTACATTCCATACCTAATGTAGTTTTGTGTGCTTGTATGTACAATTGTGTGCCTATGGTTCTCTGACGACAATGACACATAAGTAGGCAGCCACAATTAGATGTAAAAATTCAAATGGTGGATGGAATATAATAAATACAACCCTTTCCCCCTATGCTTATGTGATGTAGATGTAAATAATGCCCAAATTTTTTCCTTTTCCTTAGTAGATAGTTATCTCTTGATAGTAGATAGTCCACCCATAAGATAGTGAGTATGCTACGTTTATATAGGAATCTCTTGCTCAAATTTTGACACTAATGACCTGACATGTTGACTAGTACCTAGGGGAATGAGAGGGAAAATTACAAAGACCAAAATTAAATAAGTAAATTAAACCCAAGTGTTATGGGGACTAGGATGCCTAAAATGACAGACTGGGGAGTCCATGGGCACCCCAACACTACACTAGGTGCCCTATTCAAAAACTTGAGATGAAAAATGACTAAATAACGACACCTGATACTCCCTAAGAGATGACTAGAACTATGTAAACAACTTATGACTATGTAAGACAAATGACGATGATGACCGACTAACTGACGACATGACTAGGGGATAGGTCATTATTAGATACTTTAATTACGCGAGATCCATTTATAAAATAACATACTTGGCCATATAACTACGACATAGAAAAGTTTCATTCCTTCAAAGAATGTGTAACATTCCCATTTTAAGACTTTAGAAACAAGGGAATTTTTTTTTTGTTTTTTGCGTAATGTTCCTTGCTCTAAATACGTAATTTAGAACACACATTCCTAAACAATCATTTTTATAATAGATAACCATATGCAGCTGTAATGACTCGGTAACCTTTTGATCTATTCATTTCATGACTCAGTAAACTACCAATCTATTCATGTTTAACACTAAGTATTGAATATTTTTTTGTATACTACGTATACTTGGTTCTCTTACCTTGTTCTAGGTATTGAGTGATCTATCTAAGGAACCTAACTAAATAGTTGTTACCAATATTCATCTGCATCAAAATCCTTAGACTAGGTGACATAGGACAATGCAATCAGTAGCTTGTGATACTTTGGCCAAATATTTTTAACATACTGTTTGTATTACTTATTCCTTGACGACATATTCGTCAATCCGGAATACGTCCTTCACCCCACTCTATTATTATCTAGAATGTCCACTACTGACTTCCGTCAGTTCTCTTGCCCAAGGTTTATCCCTAGTTTTGGTTAACATCATAGGTTATGATAGGAACGAGCTCCCAAAGACTTAGGATAGATTGGCATACTAGGTCAACCTAATTCAACCCCGTGTGCTAGGATACCCTAAGTCCTAGTGGGCTACTTCGTATCGCAACTACACTACTACCCAGTCTAGGAAAGAAACTAAGTTCAAATCCAAAAGTGTGTATATCTAGAAAATCAATGCAGAAGGGTGTTGCCACATGTCAACTACAGCACTGTATCCTTGAGAAGATCCTAATCTTCTCGAAGGTACAACCCTGCAGTCGGCATGTGCCATCATCCTATAGAACAATCTCGTCGAGATATACATATCCTTAGGAGATTATTTAAAGTTAATTAATTTGGATTCCTAAAGGCAGATTTCAGTAACCCTGCCCAGACTCTAATACAACTCTCCCTAAGTTCTTTTCCAATCAGGTTCTAATAACCCTTGCAGAACTTCCTTTTGTTAAGATTGCTTTCTATGTTTGTTAACGTTGGCTAAAAAACATCCACCCAGAATTAAGGACAACAACATATTAAGTTTCATTCAATGTGATTTAACTATTCAAGGAAGTGTAACAACCACCGAGGTTGTAACTTAGTAGACTTTATTAAAAGAAGTCTAATGATTGTATTCATACCTCCCTTTTTGCTTACTTTTTAATAAGAGAGGGAGAGTTTTCCTCTTATGTTCTAGGGTTTAACACACCCTTTATGTCCCCTACAAAGTTCTTAGTTTTCAGTGTAAGTTCATCACATGTTACCTTACTAGTATGAATTGTTTAGATAAGAACATTGATTATCTGCAACTTAATTAGTTGCTTCACATTTAGGGATAATACTCTAATTCCCTTTTTCCTACTTATCCAACAACACTCATTGAAACATATAAATAACATGAAGAACATCAACAGAATAGGATTACATTTCTTTTGCAAAGTACAAGTTAATTTACATAGTCCATGCAAGTAAATTCTCATTCTACATTTCCTTTTTAAAACTTATACATTTACAACTTATGCATTTTAGACATACTGCATAATAGCAGCATTCAATAAAAAGAGAATAACTTTTCTTTTTCAATACAACTTAAGAACAGATCAGAAATATTCACAAGAATCAACTTAGATTAGCCAATGCATCATATAAGTTTTTACCTTCTTTTATCACTTACGAAGTCCATTTACAAAAATTGCTAGCACGTGTCAGTTCAACTAACTGAGCATGATAAGCACTAATCCATAAAATGAAGTGCATTCCACTAATTATTCTGATAAAACAACCCTACTTTAATGAACAATAGGTAATTCATACTCCCTAAGCATAAGTAATATCAATCAAAAGAAGAGCAATACTAAACATGTTTAACAAAAATAAGAACAAAATATAATCTATAAAACCTGTCCTATAAATTAAGGTATAATTGATTCCATCAATTATCTTTATCAAACAACAAAACATAACATATCATTGTTTCCGATCTACCAAATATAATACAACTCATATCTTTACTCTAAGATATAGAAGTGTTTACAAGATATTCCCTCTTGGATGCTTCCACTAACTTTCAAGTAAAGAAGAAGAGAAGGCATTCCATTTTTGAAAGTACATAACCATCAGAAGAGTTGAAACAATGTATATCATGATTTAAACTATTCCTTTAAAGCAACTCTACTTTAAAATGTAACAATTTAAGGTATTCATCAAAACATATCAAAATGAAAGAAATCCAAGAAGAAGTGATGGATTAACAGTCAACAACAAGCTACAATTTCTTTCGCCAACCTAACTTCAATTTCATCCCACTTCATTTCAGTCAAATGACAAGTATACAAGACTAATAAACATTGATTTCCTTTTCCAATAAGAATAAAAATCAAGAGGTTCCAATCAAAGAACTTAACCCAACTGCATTATGGAAGGAGTCTTATCAGAACATGATCCCAAACCCTAATCATTTTTTTCAACTTAATAAAATAGTTTTACCTTATCACATTCATATAGTTTAATTTCATTCAAGAGTTCCAAGGAAAGAGAACAATGACCACTTCAAAGAAAGGGAGTACTAAAAATTATCTTCCTTTCTAAACCTTCCCATTATAATGCATGAATTCTACTTACCCTTAGGAACAATGCAACAATGAAACTCATACACGGTCCACGGTCAGTAAAGGGTCACAAAGTATTTCTTTAAAGGCATAAAATTCTCCCATTGGACCAGAACAGCCTCAGATAAGAAGAAATCATGTCAACATTTCTCATTCCTAGAACCCTATATAATCAACAGTGAAGTTCCATTAAGCCTTACCATTAACTTTCCCTTTTTAAACTCTAAGATAAATCAGTGAAGTTCAAACACAATCGCAATCAATATTCCAAGACATAACATACATTTATTAGACCCAACAATAGGTAAGAATCTGAGTAGTTGCCAACACTCAAGCCTTCCCAGTAGTTCAGGAAAAGTAGAACCATCTCAATGGTATGCCAACTCATTAATACAAGAACTACAAATTGGGTTTCCAACAAAAGACAAGATCAAACATAAAAAATAATATGTACAGTCTAGGACTCATTTACAATTATGAGCGCAATGCAAGGCATAAACATCATTGAAGGATCAAGACCTTTCAAATACATGTAACCAAGTTAGGGTAACAACATGTTCCCCCAATATTTTATTAAATAATCAAAAGATTATAATACCTGAACCAACACAACGTTCAAGTCTCTATTTCAATTAAGAACACCAAGTATTAAACGGTTTGTACAATGATGCATATCAATATTACAAACACAATTACATAATATACCAACACCATAAGACTAGGCTGAGTGCAATGAAACTATTTACATACAGTTCAGAGTAAGAAGAAATGCTTCCATTCCCATTAACATCCTTTCAACCCTATTTCCAAACTCAAACGGGATGTCAGATGCTTGACAGATCCTAGACTAGACGACTCACAAGTCAGGTTCATAAAGAATCTCCAAAAACCATTAATGTGGTCAAAAGAACAAGATTTCACAAGCACCATGACATAAGAGACTTCGAGTTATAGTCTAGTTTACCCAAAATAACAAACACAAGTTCCAAATTCAATACTGTTCCAAAATCAATCAAGTTTTCGCAGGATAAAATACAAAACTAAACCATATACGGTTTTTCCTGTACATGCAAGTTTCAATAACAATCCATGTTTTTTGCAAGGAGAAATCCAAAAACAACAAGCCATATACGGGTTAATTCCCAGCTAATATAACTATGAAATAACACGTTGACACCATGGAGCCAAGAATCACTGCAACGATTCTATCGACCAAAACATGTTTCCAACAAATAGCTCGAACCTGTTTGAAGTATCAAAAAGAACTAGAGTTGCTTACCAGCTCGGGTAAATAAAACACAACAATTTTGCAACATTAATCTTTAACAAATACAGACAGATCTATGTAACATTTAAAGGTCACAAATGAAGTCGAAACCAACAAAAATTTCAAACCAATGAAGAAGCAAACAATGTTACCAGTTTTGGTTATGTATACATGGTTCCTTTATGAAAAGGCAGTGCAAAGTAAGATTTCAATAAAATCATGTAACACATAGATTCAAAAACACAGAATACAAGATTTTTTATTAAACCCATCTATCAATTTACCAATTAAGCATGAATGAACATAAATCATCAGAGTAAATTTGTTTTAATGAAAACACTTAGAGGAAAGCAAGAGATTTTAACAGTTAGGGCCTATCATGCCTGATAGTGTCGCCGAAAAATAAAAGAAGACCTCTAGCTGAGCTCACTTCTTCCCTTCTTCTCCACGAAAGATCAAACAACAAAATACGTCTTCCATAATGCCTCATATACTTTCCACAAAACAAAAAATAGATTCAAAACCTCTAAAATAGCCATCCAGTGTAATTTAAATAGTTGGCTCGAAAAACCAGAGAGCATGGAGAGAGAAAAACGGAGAGCATGCAAAATGAAACAGCCAAACAAAAATCCGTTGGCATGCTTACCAAAGCGGTTCGGGCTTGTGAAACCAAGTTCATTAATTACATTAACTCCATATTTTCCACCCAATCTTCCTTTCCATTTCTGCCAAGTCTGGCGAGTTCCCAATCAAAAATAACATGCGTTTCCATTTCTAGTGATACTGCCACCTAGGCCTCTGCCAACGAAACTAGCCCTTGCCAAAGTTGGCAGCCCGTAGGATTTAATAAACCTTATCATCTTCATAAATTCCTTGGAACCCATCGCCAATGTGTATACGACCCTTTAGGTTCCCCTTCATGCCATTAGTTTAGGGTAGATTACTGGCTTAGGTTAGATATTAGGTAGATTAAAGTTTATACCTTAGGATATAACACTAACCACTAACCCCCAACACAGGTCCTTAGCAATTAGGTTAGATAACTCCACATAGGTAAGTAATCAAAATATAATAGCTTTTAGAAACTAGGCTAGATCACCAAATAACCTTGTAGTGTTAGGTTCTAGTTTTAATACCCAGCAAACCTTCTAACTCTTTAGTACCAATTTAGGTTAGAAATAGAATTGTATCAAGTAACATAGCTTAGGTAGGAAATGCTTTCACCTAGCTTAGGATTCCGTAAATTAAACCTCAACAGGGTCCTGGATATCCCTTATGTCGTGTATAGGTTGCATGCCTATTTTATCAGCAATGACCTATCTTGGTCGATCTTTAAAGACCCAAGCCAAACAACCTACTAAATGGAAGTGCGTTCACACAGAAGTCAAAGAACTTGCAACAAAAAATTTCAGTCCAGCATGTAGCTTAACTCATGGAATGTTGATTTTACCATTCATTCAACAGAGAAGTTCTAAAACATTCCGTGGATCACTAAAATTGATCCAAGGATGAGTCAGATAAAAGACAAGTTTACAACTCTTAAACCAGATTGCAAACAACCTACCAGGAGTGAAAAATGAATTCAGAGAAGTCATACCAATTTAATCAAAGGATCTTAAGAGTAGAAAATACTTATCCATATCAAGCATGATTTCCAAAAATTAGAAGATCATATCCTTATAAGGAAAATCACATATCACACTTGAATGCAAAGGAGGAAAATAACAACAGTCAAGGGTGTTACAGAATGGGTCCAACAACTTATAAACCAAGGGAACCTTCAAGTACACAATCCTAACACATCACCTAACCAACCCCTTGATGCTTATAAACAACCAGTCTCTAATCATCCATCAAAAAATAAGATGCCACATCCCACATCTTATGAACCTAATTTTCACACAATTAACACCTTAGATCAAGATCCTACGTTATTACCTACATCTACTACCCCATCGTCTACCACATTTACCTTTAATTTGGATACTTCTTCTACAAAAATAACTTCCACCTCTATCTCTACACCTACCACATCTCAACCTCTAACCTCTAGTCCTTCACCCCCATCTATACCAAATACATCTACTACTACATCACCACCACCTATATCTACAACCATATTAACTATATCCACTACCACTACATCTCAATATTTCATATCCAAATCTTCATCAATGCCTACCATTCCTACATCTATACCCATTTCCACGTCAATCACATCTTCTAGCATAACCACACCCACATCCACAACTTGATTTTCACGTATATCTGTAATACCCCTTGAAAAATTTATGAAACAAACACCCTTGTTTAAGACAACCACAAATGATATCTGCACCCCATATATAAAGCTAATCATCTCTATACCACCAAATCCTATACCTATACAATCCATAGTTCCTTTTTATATTTTCAATCGTATCTTCTAGAAACCCCTTCCATCTACAATATCCTCATCTCCGACATCACCCACACCATCTAATTTTGCTTCTGCAGAACCCTTGGTTGATGTTTTAATAATTCGTGCCAAGAGTAAATCTTCACATCCCAAGCCTAAGAAAACCAATGTTATACCATCACCCTTGGGGGAACTTCCCTTCATATTAGGCCCAAGCACTTCATCTAAGACATCCATCATCAACCAATCCAAATCCAAACAAGATACTTATCCTTCTAGATTTAATTATCCTTTGAGATCAACTAAACTCCAAGTCATTAAAACCAAATCAAAAAATATACACTTCTCCTTCCAACTCTAAATTTGGACCAAAGGCTCTCATGAGGCTTCATCAAAGTAAAACACCTCCTTCACCTTTGTCTACCAAATCCACTTCATCTATGAAATCTTCTTCAGCAATCCCCATTGGGTCCTACACTGCAACCTTTCAACACTCACTTCAAACCTCAAAAATCACATTTCCTCCTATCAAGTATTTTGATTCACACACTCCAAAACCTCATTGGTTTTATCCTAATGTTGTATGTACTTATCATTGCACCCCTGGGCATGACAATGAGCATTATAAATCCCTCCAAATTGTCATCCATAAATTAATGAAAAAATATTAACTTCTCATCCATGAAGACCATCCTATTCCTTCCTTCCTACCCACGTCCAAATCCGATCCCACAAATGAACCCTCATCCTCTAAGGCATCTAAATCAGATCCTTCATCTCTTGACGAATATAAGTGAGGTTCTTCCTCTGAATCATTCATCCTAATCCCTCCCCCAAGATTTGTTTCTTCTAAAGGGAGGTCCCCTCTCTTTATCAACACTATCCACATTACCAAACTTCCTCACCCTCACGGTCCTCAAAATTTTTATCCAATCAAACCCTATAGGAATCATAATTCCTCCTCCTAACAATCTTATCCAAACTCCTTTTACATCTAATAGCATATCCACATTTGTATCTAAGTTTCCTAAAGTGATGTGGCATCTATCTCCGGGTAAGAATCCACTCCCCTCTCTTATTCCTCTCACATATCCTCCTTCATCTAATCATCATATGGACATAGATGACACTGTGTCCCTTTACCTTGATTTCTTATCTCCATAATTGTTCTAGTATCGGTTTGTTATCAGGCTAGCCCTTTTTCCTCTTAATCATCATCTCATCAAAATCTATCCATCCTTCATTCAATTTATCATCTCATCTTATCCAAGCGTGAATTTAATATCAGTGACCTTGTATTTAAAGAAAAATAAAATGTCACCACTCTATAAAGGAGCCAATGTGCAAATTTTTCTCCCAACTAGATTGGACCTTACATTCACACATAAATATGGGTTGGGGGCCTATCATTTGGCTTCCCATGATGGTAAAATGTAAACGGAACCCCTTAACGCATTGCAGTTGTAGCCATTCTAATGTTAGCATACCTACCATTGTGCACTTAGTAATTTTAGTGGCCATCTCTCTATCATCAGCCATTCCATCTTCCATCATAATGATCTAGAATTACGTGGTCTATTGGCACTTTCCTATATGTGACCTTTAATATGGGCACCGCGGATCTTCTCATAGCATATTCCTTATGGATAGGTTATTCCTCCTTGGTGAGAACTCCATGATCATTACATCCATCACCATCTTATTCACCTATTAGAACCACACTAAGGGCCCACGAGTGTCACTTATACAATGATTATACCCTCATATGTGATCTACCTAGCTATTTTCAGCTCTTCCCAATAAAATTCAAAAGAAAACAGACTAATCCCTTGAAGCATAGATGTTCATAAAAAAAAAAGTAAAAAAATATAGACTGATCCCTCGGAGGACAACTATCATGCATAAACTATCCCTGTTATCTGTAAAAAAAATCAAAGAAAAAAAAGTAGACCACTCACTCAAAGGATAACTAACCCCTTTATATCATGGAAGTGAAGGCTTCCCGCATTGATCAAACTTCTATCTTATAAAGAAAAGCATAAAAATCAAAAGCAAACATCCTCAGAAATATTCCCACATCGATTAACTTTATCATCATAGGAAACTCTCTGCATTGATCAGTTTGCATCTCCTTACCCAAAGATGGGGCTTAGACCTATGAACACCCACATATGGATAACCTCTTCCCATGTATAAGTCACATCTACACCCATTATGTTGTGTTTATATTAGGTTTATAAGTCCACTTTCCACATTTTTCCACGCGATCCTTGGGATAACTAACTATCATTGGTTATGAGTTAACACATGTTATTGACTGCAAGAGCATTACCTGAAGGGGTCCTTTCTCTTTTACCTCCAATCTAGTTCGAAGAATATTTTCCACATACACTCATTGCTATGGTTATGTGTCCTTTATCTGGTGCTGGTCACATTTTTATGAGGTTCGCATAATTCCTAACTCTAACCATTTCATCCATCACTATGTATTTGATTTTTAAGTATAAAATTTATCATTGACCACACCATCCATATTCATAATCCTCAACTATCTATCCATAAAATAATTTGTAATTAGTCACATCATAAATCATATCCACATTTCAAACATACATCCATGAATCATCAAATCCATTCCATATCAACACATGTACATCTAATTTAAAAACATATAATAAATATTATAAACATATGACCACATCATAATTAAATGTCTACATCTAACATCAATATCAATAAAACCATAAAATTATTTCACGCTAAACACATCATAGTCAAAATCCAAAATCATCACACACACACACACACACACACACATATCACAAGTACAAAGTACATTGGTACATCATATATAGTAGACCTCTATGGGTTCTCTTGCAAAGTAGGCACATCATCCATATCTATAAATTATACGTCTAATAATATCAAGCCCTAGCCTCTTGAGGTAGGAGTTGGGATAAATCCTTGAGCTTCTTCACCTCCCATGTGGCTCACCTCTTACATTGGATATGCTATGCTCGTGGTGGTCCTTGATGGTGCAACACCACCTCCTTTGGCTCACCGTGTCATTGATGCTCTACATACCTCAATGTCCGTGATAGATTATGTGTCGCTATTTTCTCATACTACCTCATCTTCACCACAAGTGTTGTGTCTAGACTCAAAGGCACAATACTAGATAGTGCCATTTTTCCAACTCCTTGTAAAGCTACTGGAGCACCAATACCCAAATCAGCTGCAATGATCAATGTAAGATCTCCAAATATGGATCTGTAGGCCTCCTTCTATCTCTTGTACCGATCCCTCTACTACCTCATCTACTCTCTCACCCTTCAAAGATCCAGGGCTTCCTGTCAAGTTGCTTTTCACTCCTGCATAGTGGTATATCTCTCAAAGTGATCTATATTTCACTCCACACACATCTGTGCAACCTTTGTAATTTCATCTCCATCATCAGCCTACCTCCAGGAGCTTCCTCCTCTATACACGCCTCCTCCTACTCATATGCACCCTCGAATCCCTCCTCTACCATTCGTGTTGCCCAAGTGGTACTCATCCACTCTCCAAAACCCCCACCAACTCCTACATCGTCATCATCATCCCATGATGCCCCTGTGTCCTCCAATGGGTACGTCATGTTGGGACTTGGTAGGTATCTATCCTCCTCATCTTGTCTTTACACAATGGGATCTGTGGGTGATGTATGGACCACTCCAAAATACCTCCGAACCCTATCAAAATGCATCGCCTTAATGATCTATGGCCAACAACCTCGTACCCACTTGGTGCGTCGCATACCCATCCATCAACTCTATATCATCTCTTGGACATGCAAGGAAGTCACACTATGTCTTTCATCTCACCTGATCTATCTCAAGATTTTCTAATCTATCCATATACCATGGTACATCTCTTTCTCTCCTGTCTCCATGATCATGATTGGATTTCCATCTCAAAAATCTAACTGTCAACTCAATATGATCGCCAGTTGCACATAGTAGCCCTAGTGGCTTGACCACTACTATGTGCTCATAAGCCCAATAATGCAGAAGAAACCCCACATCCAGTCTAGTCCTCCTCTTAGTGTACATGCTCAACTCATGGTACACCTGTGGAAACAATGTTGTGCCAAACAAAAACATTGTAATGTGATCCACAATGTTATCCAGGATCCTACTAGTTTCCATGTAAATTTGGCACCCCCTGAATCAAGAAGTGTGTAGAAAGACATTGTCATCATAACTAAAAAAATAAATCAGCTCAGAGGTATCCCACGATCATATCTAATCTCATATGAAAAGGCCCCAAAAAAAAAGTAACATGTGGAGCATCGACTCCAAATAGTCACGTCAACACCTCCAATATAACATCCACTATGATAGGAACCACATTGTTTCACTGTATTGGAAATATAAAGATGCGGTATACATCCTCTAGGGTGATAGTCATCTCCCTTGTCTTGAAAAAAAATGTGCATGTCGGAACATCCCATTGGTCCTCCAACGCAATCATAAGGCCCACATATGGTAGAATCCATTGGTAATGGTGGAAACCACACAATCCAAATACCGCTAAGTGATCCCACTCAACATTTGCTATATCACCCCTAATATTCTCATAAATGGAAGACACTTTATCTCTCAAGTACAAAAGGTATCTCGGGCCTATAAAACCAAATGAACACACACTCACCAATTTCCTCATCATTAAAATCTCATCAAAAATCCAAATCAAGAAAAATCTATCATTTCCCCCCATTCGACGCTAACCCATGTTGGGTCAACACCTCCAGGTTAAGGTTGACACATTTCTAGGCCTGGTTGATGGCGGCTGTACCTAGTCACTGGAAACCACCCTAGTGACGCACTCAAAATTTGGAAAAATACATTAAAATAAATAAAATAAAATAAAATAAAATACTTAAAAACAAGTTCTAGTTCAGGAACTTACCATCCTCTAAGTCCTCTTGCGCTTCCTTTTAGATCCCATGACCTCCATTTCTTTCCAAATCTCTCTCTCTCTCTCTCTTTATAGCTCAGAGATCTTGATCGTTAACTCGTTGTGTGAAAATTATCTTGTTTGGCCAACCCATGAGCTTATATAGCCCATTGACCATGGTCACCACTGAACCCATTGGTTCACCCTCACTTTTCCCTAGTCACCATCAACCGCCTCTAGTCACTGTTGACGTGACCTTATATTTCTATTTTCGATCAATCCTTTAAAAATTATATTTTCTTCCATTTTTTGCCTTGAGTGTTTCTCATATATTATCTTTATTTTGTCTCCTCTGGAACCATTGTTTTATTTTTCATCCTTTTACCTTTATAGTCATCCTTGTGTTCCCTCTTGGGGCACTGTTAGTTTACATCACCTTTTCATTTTTCGTTCCCACCCCTTTTCTTTTGTCATGACCCTTGTCTCAACCATTGTTCACATTTACTTGCGCATACTTGATTTCTTCCTTTGACCCATCAGTCTCACGGCTTGTGTGTCCATTTAAGTGGATTACCCTTGGTTTCCCTCCATTTAAAAATGGTTTTCACCGAATCACAAGCCCATAGGAAATTACCTCCATTTCCTTAAAGACATCCCTTTGTTCCCTACCAAAGTGACTATGAAATTACTGCCATATTTTTATTTTAGTTTTTAAGTTTTAGTCAATCCTCGTCTAGGATATCTTATCCCCTTATATTTTCTTCTCTTCCTCTCCATCCTTTCATCGTCTATCTCTTTCAAAATCATGATCGACTTCCTTTGTGCCATCAACCCCTAGGTTGAGGGGAATACCCAATCAATATTCTTTTTCATCCTCCTCGTTTTTGTCTTGTGGCTTGCCCAATGCAAACCACTCATCAAAAAGGGGCAAATGTAGACATAAAAATTTGGTATCACCACCCTCCACCCCACGTTTGCTCTCTGTTCTTCATGGCCATCCATTCAAATTTCATATTCCCTCCTAAATTATATTTATCCCATTAATCACTTATTTCCCACCTTTATCCATTTTATTATTCCATCCATGTTAATCATCGCAAATCCTTCATTAATTCACTTCCTATCTCTATATTTTCCCATTTTATCATTTTTATGTTCTTAACCACCCTAATTTAATAATTTTACCCCATTTATGGCCTTTATTTACGCATCTCAACCACCCACCTACTCATTTCTCCATTCCCTCTACAACTCTTAGCTTCATCCTTATCATCCATTTGAACCCTAATCCTACCCTCATTTGGGGCCATCTTTTCCTCAAGTTGGACATCACTCTACCGCCCAAATGGACGTCTCTCCACAGTCACCGTAGCGACTTACCTGGGTTGTCATTAACCCTATAAAGCCCCATTCACCCCTCCTTGTTCATGGATGTAATTTTGGAGACTCTTTCTTTCATGCGATGTTGCATTCATCCTTGCGTGCCTTTACAACTACCACAACCATCTCGGAGTTCTCTTTGAGACCTTGTGCTTCCATTTTGGAGTTTTAGGGAGATTCTCATTCATCTTTACACGCATTTCTTCTTTAATATTATATATACTATCCATATCAGTCTCTAACATCTTGTGTCGTTAAGGACTCATCCTCAACCTTCTCTTTCATATGTCTTTACCTACATTTATTCATTTCTTCCTATCTCTTTTCATCCAAGCCTAAATCTTCCTAGGTCATCGTCGACCTAGTCTGCTCGTTATCAACAAAACCTCCTTTGCATTAGTCTCTCTGTCATTTAGATCCTTAACCATCTATTTTCTGTTGTTATATTCAACCACTCACATATCTAACCATCTTGTCTCTCTAACACCCTAGATCCATTTTTTCAGCCCTCGGTCACCACCAACCCAGCCTAGTCACCATCGACCCAGGCCATATTTTTAGTATTTACCCTTAGATCTATAATTTTCTTGCATCCTTTTTGTTTCTCCCTATCTCAAGCTCTTCTACAGGTTCCTGTTCATCATTCCAGTGTTGTACCAGCTCCAAATCCACCATCAGTGATTTTAGATTTGCATTTTACATCATTGTTGCAATCCATCTACCTCAGTCGACTTCGACTAACCCTATGTAGCCTTAGATTTCCTCTTAACCGTGTAGGTTTGGTTTATTTATCATCTATTTAGATAATATCTATTGTAGTGCCCACTTCCCTTTGACACTTTTAGATACTGATCTCGATACTGTGATCATATTATGGACACTATTATGTTTTGTTTTAGTATGATGGTTAGATGTTAGGTCATGGATTATGATTGATCTAGATTCAGTTATTATGCATGATGGTTATTAGATACATTTTTATATGTGGATGATGATATACTGTTTGACATGGACATATTATAGATGTTGATTTAGACATGTGACATTGGATATTTTGAGTAGAGCTAGTATGGAAGATGATTAATGATGATATAATTGATTAATTAATTGAAAATGATAATGTTGAGTTCTTGATGTTGTTGTGATTCATATGTTTAGATGATCTTGAGATGTTGTTTATATCATTTTGGATGTTCTAATATGGCCACGAGGCTGAAAGAGGTATTTACGTTTTGCAGGTTAAAATATCACAACAATGTTGGGGGACTGGAGACTAACCATATTGAAATTTTGGGTGAATTCAACAAGGTCACCATGGCAACTGTTGTGTGTGTGTGTGTGTGTGTGTGTGTGTGTGTGTGTGTGTGTGTGTTGTATGTTGTTAGGGATTTCCATGGGGAAAATTCCATTATATGTGACCATGGGTTTGTGTATTTATTAATGTATTCATTTATTAATGTGGCATGTGTTTATTTTGATGATGTGTTGCCCCTTTTCATTAGTTACTATATATGTTGTATTAATGTTGTGAATAATCATGTGTTAAAATAAATAAATCAATATGTCATAAGAATGTAATTAATGAAGTTGTTGATTTTAAATGTTAATGTTGTAAGAGTGTGTAAGAAATGTGTAAGAAGGTGTAAGAGATATGTAAGAGAATGTAAGATAGATTTTGGAGTGAAAGACACTTCATCCTCTTTGGAATTCGAGTTTGTCCTTGGAGGCTAAATTTGGAGGCTTGTGGGACAAGTTAAGCTTGTCCCACACCTCTTAAAATTATTCACCAGCCATACCTATGGTTTGGAGGTTAAATTTAGGCCTATCTATTTCATTTTGAAATGACTAATTGTAAGTTTTAATTGCACTTCTCTTACATGTTTTTAATTCTAGTCCTTTTGGGGTATGGGTTATTTTGGAGTGTGTAAGTTAATTTGTCATTTTTATTTATTGTGTTTAGGTGCATGATGTTGAATTTCCTCTTGGGGTTGAGGAAGAATGATGTGGCATCCCACATGGATCCACATCATCCTCTTTTCTTCCCTCTCCTTTAAATTAAAAAATCCTTGCTTGTTTGTGGTTGTTGAAACTTTGTTCTTTCTTCCTCTTGGGGTCGCATTTTTGCTTGTTGTTTTGGGAGCTTGTTGTGGAAGGAGTTGGAGCCTTTTTGCATGCTTGGACATTGCTGATTTTGGACTGTATTTGGATTTTGGGAAGCTTGTGAGCTTGGAACAAACTTCAGTATGGAGAGGTAGGAACTTGAGCCTTTTTAGAATGTTTTATTTCTCTTGCATGCATGTATGAAATGGTGAATGTGTTATGTGTTCTTGGCTGGTTGGGTAGACTGATTAGAACATGGTGTAGGAGAAGGATATGGGATTTCAAATGGGGGGCATAAGGGAATGCCAAGGGCATCATTTTTATTGTGGAGGGAGTTTGGATTGGGATCCACCTTGGAAAAGAAATAGCTTGCATTTCTTACTCTTGGGGGGGGGCATAAGGGAGAAACTTTGGGGGGGGGGCATAAGGAGGGGTTGGGAGACATAAGGTTTATGGGATTTGATATGTTATATTGGTGGTATGATATTAGGTGGATGCCCAATTCCAAATAGGGAGGTATAAGTAGTTTCCCCATAGTTCCTTGCTCTTGTTGGCTTACTTGACCAAGCCTAAGTTTTGTGTGAATGTTATCAAATGTAGTTGTGAATTGTTGTTTTTACGTGGACTGTGTTTCTTGTTGTATTATGCATGTGAAAAGAATGATGCTTGTTTGCTGTGGAAGCCATTGTTGCCATGTGTTGATTCTCATCTCTTATTTCAATATGGTTGGGGCTCAGGGGCCAATGAGGAAGGATGGCTTCTCCCTTTGTTTCGCATGGAATGTCTCGGCTCTGCAGAATGGAGAGCATTGCCCTTCTATCCCCTATCTTTCCTTGTGATCAAATGAAAAAATGGATAGAGTTAGCATGAATGCTGTTTTGGATGCTTGGAGAAAATATAGTTTGACAGTCCCTTCCGTTGAGAAAGATCAGGTTGATTGCGAAGACCTTCCCACTTTGAAGTGGATGGATTACCTGCAATTGTTTGTAATGAGAAGACCACAAGATTTGTAATTAGACAAGGAAATGATTGATACTGTCATTGGAAAATGTAAAGAGATATTATTCCATTCTCTATTTCGGAAAAGAATGGTCAGTATCCCCTGCTAATATTGCGTATTGAACATTCAAGGAAGATTATAAAATGACAGTTGTTAAGTTGCCTCGTTGGAAATAAATAATGAATTAAATCCCTGGTTTCTTATGTTTGTGGAGCCTATTTAACATGTTACCGAATGCTGGTACACCTTCTATCGTGTTACACTCGAGTATGTTTTACGGTGGTCTTGCTCACCAGTGAGCGGGTCAGTTGTAGGGTGGTTGGGTTGTTTGTAAGCGCTCGAAGAAAATTTTAATGGATGGTTTAGGTAACCCATGGTGATGAGATGGGTAGACCAGAATGATAGTTAGATGTAATGTGTTAGGCCCATGGTTTTTTTATTCTTTTGCCCAGATGTTATGATACCCACAGTTTTTGCCCTTGGTTTAAGATACCCATGGTTTTGTATCAAAGATGAACTTACAGTAGTTTGTCTATTTATGTGGTCTTATTGCATATGAATAGCAAGTACAAGTAAATGTGATTGACAGATGTGTTTTGAACTCAGAGTAGTGACATTCTGTAGATTAGAAGTTGAGCATAGTCTTCCCTCACGATGGATCAGGTGAGTGTCATAGGGCTCTGTATTGAGAGAGTGGAGGTCTTGGGCTTAATAAAATTCTCTGCAAACTGATTCTTGGTTCTTCACGTAGCCTCAAATTGGGTGAACCACATTAAATCTTGATCTCTCTCTGTGATTGTGTCCTCCTTTATTCTACAGTTTTGATTTGAGATCTGTAATATTTTCTGCATTCTTAGTTTCTACTGGTTGCGAGGTGGTCATGTACAGGGAACCGATTCCGGTTACATATTTTATCTCTTATTTCAGCGGTAACAATTGGTAAGAGAGCCTGGTTTCGGTTTGCTCAAAGTGGGCTATTGAATCGCAGGGAATAGCCAACTTTAGCTCCTGAGTGGGAGTTATGGCAGATGAAGGATTAGATCTAGCGCTTGATAAATTCATTATGGGCAGAATTTTAGTCTTTGGAAGAGTGGCAGATGGAAGATTAACCTTTATCAAAAGGATCTTTATACTCCGTTATCTAAGTTATAGGTGAAAAAACCCTTGAGTATGACAAATGCGGAATGGGATTAAGACTCAGATCAGGAAGACACTTGGGGACAATGACGTGGCTATGTCCTTGCGATCTTCGGATATTATTTAATGTTTCAAAGGAAATTAACTACATAATTGATCTAATGGATGCATTAGGTGATGAGGTTAGGTATGCGAAATGACCCTCTGGGGCACAGGGGGTCATAAGACACAGATATTGGTGTCTACATGAAAAAGTTGTTTAATCGTGAAGATTGTATGAGTTAATAGTTGCACGTAGCAGATCATTTAGAAGTGATTTCAATATAGTTAAGTGAATATGTTATCCCCCTCAAATCTATCAATAGAATTTGATGCAACGTGAAGTTAGGAATAGCTTTGATTAATTATGTGCTCTTTATCTGAGAGTTTAGAATAGCCTGGTAAGATGGTGGGGTAAGTCCAACTCGGTTCCCAGCTAGACGCGACAGTTGAAGTTTGCAGGAATGTTGACCAGGGTACATGATTCTGAAGTGAGGAAATGTGAAGAAAAATCTCATGGGGAAAGGTCGATAGTCTATCCAAACAAGGGAATGCTTTTGATCAGTGGAAACTAGAGGGCAGACAGAAGAATCTCCAGAGGATATACCGTGGTAAGGAATCAGGAATGATTAGGAAAGGTCAAAATCCAAGAACCAAGATTATATGCTAGAATTGTGGAAAGCCTGAGCATGCAAACGTCACGGACTTGGTCTAGGCAAAGCTTTGTCATCTGATCAAGTCAAGAAACCTAATCAGGCTAAGACACAAACAGGTGAGCTCGATTGAACCAAATGTGGCATGATGGGTGGATGTATGTCAGGATTGCTGTTGAATCTTTCTTTGAGGTAATTAATTGGTGAATCCTTAGGTCGGGCCAGATTGTTGGGTGCTGGTCTTTTCATGCTACTCCACATAGGCATGGGTATTTTGCCTTGATTATGTTCAAGGGGATTTTGGGCATGTTTTTCTTGTGATGATGAGCCAAATGGTAGGTATAGTTGGAAAAAGTTCTGTTCAGGTTAAGATGAAGAATGGGAATACATGGCTATTGAAGGATCGGGTCAACATAGTAAGCCTATGGCATTAAGTCGAGCCAAATTTGATATCGGTTAGGGCAATTGGGAAGTGCCAAATGGTTGGTTACTGTGATATGGGTACGAGCTAACTCTTGGAAGGTTATAAAGGGTTATGCTTGCCAAGGTGGCAAGAGGTAAGCGAAGGTTGGAACCTTGTATTTAACCACTGATATTACTAATGATTGGTAGATCTTGTGAGCTTCAGATGTAGATACAAAACCGATATCGATTGTGCATGACCGATATCGGCTTAGGTGACCGATACCGATTCCATAAGGGCACAATGGAAATCGATAAAGGTTATAGGCGAATTTACCTGGATATAAAGAAAAAATACGGTTTGTCAGTTTTGTGAGGACTGTCATATATGGAAAACAAAAGCGAGTTAAGGTTTCTCAAGGTTGGACCTACAAAGAAAGGAGCAGTAAGTTGGTTGAGCTGTGCATTCTAATTGTGTGGGGGCCAGCTCAGTGTATCAGTGGGCTCGAGTGAGTAGGAGTTCAGCAGTTGATTGGTGGAGGACCCAGCATTGGATGAGTGCAGAGCCATGGAACAGTTTGGAGGAGCATTGTAGGTGCTAGACCAACTGGACCACCATGATGTATTTGACCACTTTGTTACGTGTCATCGCATGGGTATGTTTCGAAGCCCCTCATTGTGTGGAATAGAGTTGTTTCTATCCTTTCATTTGGGTTTTGAGTAGGAATGCTAGATTTTGATAAGATAATTAGGGCTAGGATGGAAGTAACTATTGAAAAAAGTCGAGTGGGTAGATGCGCGTTACCATAGAGCCAAGATCAGATCGACTGCGAAGAACTCCTTTTAGGGTGTCTGGGAAGGACTACCTATAAGTAAGAATACAAGACCACCAGATTTTAATTAGACAATAAATGAGGGAAGCCGCGTCGGGTTCGGCCTAGGAAATATAAAACTTCCTTTTGAAGGTGGTCAGTTCCCCTGCTAATATGAATTAACACAAATTCTAACAAATAAGCTATTGGTCGCAAAATTAAAATTTGGGGATGTACCTTGTTAGAAGGGTAGACCGGTGTCAGCCGGGAGTTGACTTGCGTCTGTAGAATCATGGTGACCGATGCCGGTTAACTGTAACCAGTACCGGTTGTTCGTAACCGATATCGGTAGGGGCATTGTTTGAGGGACTTTTGGTGCATCGTTGGTTGTAAGGTGGTTGTGTTGTTTTATAAGTTCTTGATAAATGGGGATGGCGTGTTAGGTAATGTGTGGTGATTTTTAGGACTGGGAGAATACAGTGTTGGGTGTGAAGATCTTGGGGTATATTGTAGAGTGTAGGAGGGTATGACAGGTTAGATGTAGTGTGTTGCTGCGGTAGTAGATCTAGGGGATAGACTTATGATGGCTGTGATTCAGAAGTTATAAGAAGATGTTATTATAAAGGACATACAAGATATTACTGTACTAAGTTGGTTGATGCAGGCATGTCAGCAGTCTAACGAACTATGATGACAAGATGACAAAACTGTAGAGTACGGATGCGGCCTGACACATGTCCGTAACGTAATGAGCTATCTTCCCCCCCGAGGTGGGACTCGATGAGTGTCACAAGGCTCTGGTTACTTAGCGATCAACAGTTTTTGGAGTTTGATGGTCGCCCTCATCTGCAGAGACTGGGATCTTGTTTCTTTTTTTACTGTGTCTCTCTTCTAGCCAAGTAAAGAGATCCAGATCCTTCCAATTACTTCTAGATTTTGGATCCACGAAAATCTAACCCTTTGTTTATCGATTGTTGGAGAGTGCAGTCATTTACAGGTGAACGCAGATGACAGCCATGGTTACGTACATCCGACGGCATATTCGAGTAGGAAGCCGCGCTAATGACGGTCAGGTCAAAGCGTGAGCTATCGCGTATGGTAAAATGTACCAGGCTTTCCGACATGAGACATGGCTCTCCCGAGTTGATGATGGTCGTGGGCTCACCTGGTTCGCCCTCCTGGACTCATGAGGTTAGGCCGCTTTCCAGGTGTGGCACTGATGGAGGTAATTAGTCATGGGTGTGGATGTGGACCAAGTTATACGTCTTAATTAGGTTCGTTTAGGGTTACCAGTATACCTAGGTGCAGTGATACCGAGAGCTGTGAAATGAGGCTATCGCAGGATGATGGCGATGTCGAGATTTTATTAATTATACGGTAATTAATAAACTAATTGTGTATATAAGCATATCAGGTGCAGTGAGGCTAGTAGGGCTGCGAAATGAGCCATGTGGGGCATAGGGGGTCGTACAGACATGGCTTCCAGAGGTGGTTGGTGGTCGTGGGCCAGCCATTAGTACCTTATTGTCGGATGTAGCTATAGTCTTATAAAGCTGTATGGACAATAATATGAAGTGGCTTGACCCCTATTAGACATTGTATAGGTAAATCCCCCCTCATAGAGGTCTATCACCCCCGATTGAGGTAGCGTGAGCATCAGGATAGCAGTTGATAAAGTATACATGGTGTTGAGATAGATGGTAAGGATGGTGGGGTAGGGCCAAGGAAGCAAACACAACCGTTGAAATGTAGTAGTGCGATGGTAGATGGGGCTATGATAGGATGAGCCACCTCCCTTCCCTTAGAACCAGAGGGATGATGTAGAGGCCCCACTACCTGCACCATAGCCCATCGGACCCAGATTGGGTAGCTGAGTGGCCAGGGAGATGATACTGTAGATAACACCAGGCTACACAGGAGCATTTTTGGTATGGTGGGAAGGGGAGAGAGCCGCAAGGAGAGCGCAGCCCGCACATCCAGACTTAGTGGCTGTTGAGAGCAGAGAGGGACCAGCTCAGGGGCCAGGTATAATTGTTACAGGGGTAGCTTACTACTGCACAGGCACAGATAGGTGTCCTATAGGGACAGTTAGCCTAGGCTGCAGGTACAGGCACAGGCACAGGCACCACCAGCGGCACCACCAGTGGTACCGGCACCAGCCACCAGGCACAGGTACCAGCGCACAGCCACAGGCACCACCAGCGGCACCAGCCACTAGGCACAGGGGCCATTATTATTAGGAGTCAGGGGGACTAGAACCCCAGCAGCTATGGTGGCATGGGCCCGTTATATGGAGGCTGAGAGTGGAGGCCCAGTACTATCAGGACGTCCTTGATGGTACTGGGGCTGACTATCAACCGTATGTGGCGCATAGAGCAGGATACCTCACAGTAGTCAGAGATCTCTAGGGTGGTGCAACTACAGCCGGTGGGTCGGTGACAGGGACGAGGTGGGAGCCAAGACACAGGGACCCGCAGGGAGACAGTGCCCGAGGGCGGTGGGGAGAGTTGAGACATCCCTGGGTCAGAGTTAGATGTTTGGTATGTGTACATTGGATATAGGCACTGGTCTGCGAACCGGTTATGTTTATAGAGGCCTGCATGCCCACATATGATGTATCCATTCATTTATTCATTTATTGTATATACCGGCTTGTGCGCCGAGTATGGGTTGTACAGTTGATACCGGCCTACGAGCTGAGTATATTTTTGATATGAGAGACTGGCCTGCGAGCCGAGTCGAGATTTTTGACAGTTATTGCGGCTTGTATGCTGGCTTTGTATGTATTATGAGATCATAGAGGCCCCTATGCAGGGTACAGTTGTGTATTTGAAACCTTTGATATATAGATATATATGATGATTTTGATCCATATGCTGTGTTTAAAATGTTTTAAGTATTTTGTTGATGGTTTGTGAAATTGAATGTATGAAGATTTTGATCCACATGGTTTATATATTGATGGTGTTGATGTCTTTTGTTGATGGGATGTATGTATATATAGATGATGAGTTTAACTGACATGTTGTGATTATGAGATGATTGATGTGTTAATGTCACATGGTTTGTGTAATTGAACGTGATGTAGCTATTGAATTAGATCCAAATGGTGTATAGATTGATGGTTTTTGATATTATATATTGATCGATTGGTTGTTATTGTAATGTAGATGGATGATGTTGCTGAAATTATGAGGATATATATATGTGATTTGGATGACAAATTATTGATAATGGTGTTGTTTATGCAGGAAAAAGAGGACGGGCGCCACAAAAATTTGCAAAAATGAAGAAATGGCTTAGGTTTAAGAAAAAAGGGGACACATGACCGACGATATCGGTTATGTAACCGATGTCGGTAGCTATACGACTGATAACGGTTATGTAACCGATATCAGTTACTTTGAAGATTATATTTCCATAAAAATAGAACTGCTTGGTTGGCAACTTAATTTCTTATTTTTAGCATTCTTATTTTTAGAGTCATGCAACAAGTTAAATACATGAATGTGACGCTTGTTTGACTGACTGATACAGGTAATTACATGAAAGAATTTGAGTGATAAGGAGGAAAGAGACCAGTGAGAGTGAGCGTGGACTGAGATTCAAAAGGAAGAAACGACAAGTTATATTTGAAGAGGGTGGTGAACATGGCTGAACGAGGAGAAGCATGCAACAGGCAGGGACGAGGGGGAAGACAAGTTCCACCTCAAGCTGCTGCATCCCGAGAGGTAAAATGTCTTGGTTGTAATTTAATTCTTGCATGTTTTATGTGAATAATATGATGAGAGAGTAAGTGGGTAAAGATGAGAAACAAAAGGTGATAGGCAAAGGATTCGGGATGGGGTGAGTGCTGATGGGGTAGGTAAGTCAAGAGTGGTCACATATGCTTTGTAGGTATAGATAAGGAGTAAACGGGCAAAATAATTATCGTAGGTGTATGTTTTTAAGAAGGGTGTATATTTTTGACAGTGACCGGTATCGGCTTAGAGATAACTGGTATCGGTTAGCAGAACCGGCATTGGTTATCTATAATCGATGCTCAGTTACTGTAGGAGTTTCCAGAATTTGAGAAAAAACCCATAGGAGATTTGTTTTATTGAATAATTATGTGTCGTTTTGATGTATGCAGGTGGAAGCAAGGTTAAAGATGAATGATACTGTGTCAGCGCTGTTGTCACAAATCCGAGCAGATGTAACATCAGCTGAATGGGCATTGATAAATCATTTAGGGGTTAAGTGGAATCCGCTATTATTCACGAATCACACGTGTAACCATGTTATGTTGCAGGTGTTGATTGAGAGATGGAATCCAGAAAAGAATACCTTCTATCTATCGATAAGGGAGATGACAGTGACATTGGAAGATGTGTTTCCGTATTTTAAGACTCCCAATGATAGGAAAAATAGTGTATCAGACGTTGCCTAGCGCAACACGAGGTAGTGATAACAGCATTATTTGGTTCATACTGTACGAGATTTGACATAGTGAGGTTTAACATTTACGTATGGTACAATGTATGTAACACACCATGAGGAAACAAGGTTGGCACGTGCTACTAATGATAGCTGTGGGGTATTGTGCATTAACGAGGGTGGAGGGTGGAAGATTTCCAAAAGCATTGATGAGTGTTATTTGGGATATGATAGAAATGAGCGTGACTTTCGCATGGGCACCCACATATCTTGGCAGATTTATATAGGGGTTTATGGGCCCTGCAGAGCAAAAACACAGGACGACACTCGATTATTCATACTTATTACATTGTTGGGCCTATGAGCACATTGTTTGTGTGCGTCCAATAGGCCGACCCTTTGAGTCGGGAGAGGCAGGAGTGCAAAGGTTGGGATTCAGACGATGGGTCCAGATAGAACAAGAAGCGTAAGATCCCAGGTCGTGATAGATGACATCGAGTATTATAGGACAGGTATGGGAGATGGTGATGATTGTGGATATTTGTTGGAGGCCTTACAGGAACTATATGGTGACAGAAAACATAGCTGAGGAGTTAAGGGGTGTGGAGTGATTGAGGTGGATTGCATAGGGCACAGGCCAGGGTGAGTATGATGAGGATTCCTCTAGATCGCGTGTGGTGACAATTTGGGTTTGTTCAGGATATACCTATGACATATAGACCATACATGAGGATCGAATGTTGAGGCAGCATTCTCACCTCCCCGGCCTACACCTCCAGAAGGGCCAAAAGAGATAGCAGCCGATCGTAAGGTAATGGATGCCGGAACGATAGAGGCCTATAGAGTATGGTGGGTGGCAGAGCTGCGAGGTGCATGTGAGTGCATCCTGACATAGCTGTGATTACAGTGGAGAGAGATCATCTACAGAGATTTAGTTCACCAGCTTCAAACACAGGTGAATGAGACAACGAGGATTGTTAGAGGTCTGCGGACCGTCTACGAGTGGAGAGACTGGAGGCAAGATTCCTCCATGCGAGAGGAGCGTATTCAGTATGTTATAGGAGATGATTAGCGGATCAGTGGGCTGGGTACCAATGGCAGTGGCACCTTTAAGGATGGAGAGGCCAACAGTGAGGGGCATTGAAGATCACGATCACCACTTGATTCGGGAGGAGGCACAAGGTTCTAAGTGAATTGTCATCGAGGAATATAAGAATAAATAAGGATGCCGACCTACGAGTCGATGATAGAAAAGGTGTATTTGTTTATCATCTAAAATAAAACTAAATATGTATGTTGTTTTGAGTGATGATAATAATAAGAATGGTTGTGTTTTGGATGTTTTTTGTGTTTGTTTTGAAAAAGGATAAAGATGAATGTGGTTAAATAGAAATACACAAAAACTATCTATATTTACAACACATGATAGGGTATGGTAGGGGATGGTCAAGCTAACCTTGGGAGACCCCATGTCTCCTAAGTGCTGCCTACATAGCCCATTGTACAAAGCAAGGAGGGGCCTCATACCGATGTAGTTCTCCCTTAGGACAAGGGAGAGGTGAATTCAAGAAATTTGGTTTTGGTTAGGTAATTTGTCGGTTGGTAAAAATTTGATGTTGGTAGGGTAATGTCGTTGGTGTTGGTAGGGTAATGTTGTTGGTGTAGGTATAGGTGAAGCGAAAGTTAGCATATCCAAGTAGTATGGAATCGTGTCCTGATTAAGGTCAACACACAATCCTAGAGTCGAGAAAAAGAGGCAAGAGTGTCTCGTAGTTGAGAAGAGGTAAATAAACCACATATTAATGTAGGATGAGCTTGAATCCCTATGTACCTTGCATAGACGAGAAGTTGATAGGTGAAAAGAGTTGTATAATCACAATATATCGGATATACGTCATGTCCGTTGAGTTTTTTTGTTTTGATGAATGGTGAGGTGAGGTGGCCGGTATAACTAGGGTGCAGAGAACTTATTATAAGATGATTATTCTGATGAAAGAGAACCAAACCTAAATAGACAAGTCCATGACTCAAAAGTTCTTTTGAAGTGCGGCTTTTATTTTTATTTTATTTTTCTGGATATAGACTGATCGATGCGGGAAGTCTACATGGGATATGTATTTTGTTGTTCTTGAGGTCTTCACGAAGCTGATCAATGCGAGAAGCTTCTGATAAAAGGCTGAATGTGTATAGTTGTCCTTCAAGGGAGTAGTCTATTCAGAGTAGCAGATGCGGTGTTTATGTATAGCTGTCCTTCGGGGGAGCAGTCTATATATAAGAGAAGCAAGTAGTTTGGCATATAGTTGCCCTTCAAGGGAGTAGTCTATGTATAATTTTAGGGGTCTAGATGTCCATTTGGTCATAAAGCATCTAGTTTTGTAGGAAGTTTGACTAAAGAAAATCCCATAAGTGTTTAATTAAGAACATGTGTCATTTTGATACTTTGAAGTCATGGACTAGACTAAAAAGGGGAAGGCATCTTTTAAGGGGGAGGTGATAATCAAACCATGTGATCTTGATTTGATTTTGAGATGTAAGAAACAAAGTGTATGCAGGTGGGTAAATGAGCTCAAGGGACGAGCGCAAGGTAGATAAGAAGTGATATAACACTGAATTTCAACAGTAGAATGGTCGAAGATGCAAGGCACTAAGGGGCTCAGGCTCAGGTTTACCATTAAGCGAAGCTAAATGATAAGTTCCTGATCCATAAGTGTGAGTGATAATGTAAGGCCCAATCCAGTTAGGAGCAAATTTTCCACATTTGCTCTTTTCTAGTTTGGTTACATGTTGATTCTCTTTGAGGACAAGATCACCAACCTTAAAGGTACGCTCATGAAGTCGTTTATCATAAGCACGCTTGATGCATTTTTGGTAGACTTGAAGGTGGTCAAGAGCTGTAAGATGATCGCTCGTCAAGAAGCTCTAATTGGGCTAACCACTCTTGGCGGAAATCATCATTGGTGAGAATATCCTGAAGAGATATTCTGAGGGAGGGTATTTGTATTTCGAGAGGCAAGACAGCCTCGGTACCATATACCAAAGAAAATGGTGTGGCATTAGTGGAGGTACGAATCCTAGTACGATAATCCCAAAGGGCAAAGGGGATGTGATCATGCCAATTTCTTCCAAAATCATTAACAAATTTCATGAGGATTTTGGTTAGGGTTTTATTAGAAGATTCAACCTGGCCATTGGCCTGTGGATAGTAAGGTGATGAGAAACTAATTTTGATACCAAAGTTGTTACACAGATCTTGTAACAACTTATTTTTGAAAGATTTTCCATTATTTGTTATCAGGCGATGAGGAACACCAAAGCGACAGATAATGTGGTGGTTAATGAACTCGACGATTTTTTCTTTTTTGAGTTGAAATGAGTGGAATAGCCTCCACCCATTTTGTGTAATATTCAGTTGTTGTGATTATCCATCAGTGACGTTGCGAAGAAGGGTGGATGAATCTCACCAATAAGGTCTAAACCCCATTGTGAGAAAGGCCAAAGATCTCGTGTGACCTGTAGTGGATGGCTAGGAATATGTTGAAGGTTTGCATGTTGTTGACACATAACACAACGCTTAACATATTCGTAGCATTCGTTATTAAGAGTAGGGCCAATAATAGCCTAGGGCGAAGGATCCGTTTGGCCATAGCAAGGCCGCTAAAATGTCCACCACAAATACCATCATGGACCTGTTGGATGGTATAAGTGACCTCCGCGCCGGTTAGACATCGAAGGAGGATGCTATCAAAGCCACGTTTATAAAGGAGTCCCCCCTTGACGACATAATGAGAAACATGTTTAAGAAAAGCACGTTTTCCGATACTAGTTAGGTCAGGTGGGAGAACAGAGGCTGTAAGGTAGTTGTGAAATTGGTGGTACCAGTTATCCTGCGCATTAGCAGACACATTATTTATCATACAAACAACTGGTGCTGAGTAAGATGGGGCAAAGAGTTGTTGGACCAAGACGAATATGTCAGAGTCAGTTGGTGAGGCAGGAATTTGTGAGGCTAAGCAAGCCATAGTATCCGCAAATTTGTTAGTGGAGCGGGGAATGGTCTGGATAGAATAACGAGTAAATGAGGTCAAAAGTGAATCCACGTAATGTTTGTATTTTTGAAGTTCCTCATTCTTACATTGGTAGATGCCCATAACTTGATTGACTACCAATTGAGAGTTGCCGAAAATGTTAATGGATTTGACACCTAAGTGTAACGCAACCTGGAGACCCAAAACAAGGGCCTCATATTCCGCTGTATTATTAGTGCAGGGGAAATCGAGCTGGAATGAAAGAGGCATAGGTTCAGCGTCAAGAGGAATGAGAACAACGCCGGCTCCTCCGCCGCACTGGCATTTGGATCCATCGAAGAAGAGGGTCATTGGATATGACTCTTCCCTGAGTGAAAGAGTGGCGATGAGTTCGTCGAGGAAATTAAAATTGGTGAATTATTCCCCAGGTAAAGGGGCCTCCGCAAGTTGGTCCGCAATAGTTTGTCCTTTAATTGACTTCTGTTGTACAAACTCAAGTTCGAGGTCAGCAAGGAGCATAAGCCATTGGGCGATGCGTTGGTTTAGATGTGGTTTGGCATACATATAATGAATGGGGTCCGTGTTGGTGATGACAAAAGTTTTGTGATTCAGGAGGTAATGTCGGAGTTTGGTGGCTACGAATGATAGGGCTAGGCACAATTTTTCTACATGTGTATACCTAGTCTCGTAATCCACGAGAGTATGAATTATATAATAAATGGCTTGTTCTCAATGTGCCGAGTCCCGATATGCGAGCATGGCTCCTATAGCATGGTCAGTGGCAGAAAGGTAAAGGTAGAAAGGGCGATCATCTTGAGGTGGAATAAGCACGGGTGGCTGCAAGAGATAGGCTTTTAGAGATTCAAAGGCTTGGTGACACTCTTCGCTCCATTGAAAGGCAATGTCCTTTTTAAGAAGGTGATGGAAAGGTTGACATCGATCCGAGAGTTGGGAGATGAAACGCCGGATGGATTGAAGTTTACCCTGTAAACTACGCAATTGTTTGAGGTTTTTGGGTGGGGGCATTTCTAGGATAGCTTTGACTTTAGATGGATCGACCTCAATGCCACGCAAAGAGATGATAAAGCCAAGAATTTTTCCCGAAAGAACACCAAAGACACATTTCTTTGGTTGAAGCCGGACTGAATATTGCAACAGGCGATCAAAAATAATGGTTAAAACATCGAGATGTTCACTACGATGTTTAGATTTGCCAAGAAGATCATTGACATAATCTTCAAGGATAGTGTGCATAATGTCATGAAAAATGTAAGTCATAGCCCGGTGATAGGTGACACCAGCATTCTTAAGGCCAAATGGCATGACACGATAACAAAAGGTTCCCCAAGGAGTTATGAAGGTAGTTTTATGTTGATCGGCCGGGGCTACCAAAATTTGATTGTATCCCGAAAAGCCATCCATGAGAGAAAGCATTTCATGGCCCACAGTGAGATCAAAAAGTTGATCAATACTCGGGAGGGGGAAGTCATCCTTGGGGCAAGCAAGGTTAAGGTCTCGGAAATCCGTGCATATCTGAAGTCCCCCCGTCGCTTTAGTGACAGGTACGATGTTAGAAATCCATTGAGGATAGTCAATAGGCAAGATGAAGGAAATAGAAAGGAGTCGTTGAAGCTCTTCTTTGACCAAGAGGGCAATGCGTGGATGCATTTTTCTCAGTTTTTGTTTGACTGGTTTAGAATTGGGGTTTAGAGTGATGTTATGGACAGCAATGGTAGGATTAATTCCTGGCATGTCTGTGTAGGACAAGGCGAAAGCTTGGTTGCGGTTACGGAGAAAGGTAGTAAAGGCGGCTTGTTCTGATGTGTTAAGGGATTGCCCGATCTTCACAATGTGAGGCTCCTCCTCTATGTGGATGTTGATTTCTATAGTCGACTCATTCAACATGGTTTGAGTTTCAGACGGTAAGGCGCGTTGAATATAGGAGTTGTCCGCCCCAAGGTAGGTGAGGATGGAGTCGTCATCCTGGCACTCAACAACATTAATCGAAGGCGAATCCTCTTCGATCATATCTGGATACAGAAGGGGAAAGAAGATGGGTCCTCATTATTGCGTTGATAAGTGAGAGGGCCTATGAAGATATCATTTATGAAAAAAAAAGTTAGGAGGGATAGATTCAGGGTCTATCGACTCTGTGGGTGATGGTGGAAAAATGGGTGATGATGATGGTTTGGTAGGGGTGCCGTCGTCATCCTCCAGGATATAATTAACACGAGGTTTCTCCGGTGTAAGTGTTTTAGGAAAACCGAGACCACTACGATCATTGTGTTTGTGTGTAGTTACGGGAATGAGTGTATGTCGGCCTTGTTCATAAAGACCAAAACCAAAGCCTTTCCAAGCACAGCGAGTCAAGAAGGTGAGGGCGAAATGACGATTTGTCAAGTATTGAAAATCGGATTGGAAGGGAACCACACCAAGAGGAGGTTCAGGGGTAATGATGGATGCGTCAACACCCCCATACGTTAGGTTGGTGCGGAAATGGGGTGGTCCGTAAGAGATTATCTCCCCCATGCGACGGTCATAGGTGGGATGTGCATGTAACTGTTCATACTCCTGCGGGGTATGGAAAGAGCTAACGTTATATAGGTGGTATTCCCTCAGCGTAAGGCATTGAAAAACATCTACTAAGGGGTCAGAGGTTGGGATGTTATCTGCGAGAAAGGAAGTGATATTTGTAATGGCGGTTTTATTGGTTGAAGGTGTAGGTGGGTTGGATGTGGATGGCTGGGTTGGATGAATGGGTGTCTTGACTAGTACAAGCACATCATTAGGGCGATACAACATATTGCACGTTTTAAACGGGGGAGGATCAACTTTTAACGGTGTAGGACTTCCCCTTCGTACTCAAATTTTATATGCATCTAGTAAAGGTTGAGGAACACATCCCATAGCCCGGATCCAAGGGTGGCCTAAAACATATTGTATTGGACTCTCCCTCAGGACATAGATGGGTTTCAGGTAAAGTGCGTGGTCCTACACGAATGTAAGGATCACAGTGCCTAAGAGTAGAAGTAATAGGCATCATTTGAATGCTGCCACCTGATGGGGTTGGCACACATGCACTAGAAAGGATATTCATTTGTTGAAGGCTTTTGAAGAGATGATGTTTAGGCTAGCGCCCATCAATCCTAAAACAAACACGACGACGTACCCGAAATTCCTTAACGTAAGTGGGAAATGAAAAGAAGCAGGGTCAGGATACAATTATCGGCACCAAAGTCGATATTTCCTCTTCAGAGAACTGACAGCAGCGGCTTGCTGTACAAAGACAGAAGTGGGTTGGGGAATATAGATTGTTTGGTGAGTGAGCAACATGATTGGGTGTTAGAATAGAGGTAACAGGCAAGGTTTCCATAGTAAGACTCTATCCCTTGAAGGATTCAACGAGAGCTTGTCGATGAGAAGATTTCATAAGTCTGAATGAGATCATACAGTGTCAATTTTTACAGTCGATTGGTGAGCTGTTTGATCATGGTTCGTGGGAAATTCCATTAGAGAACGGGTTGTCAGGTCACAAATCAACACTTTAGTTGGTGGTCAATCGGGATGGTGGAACGGACGAAAGAGATGCCACATGTGTGTTTCTTTCGCTTTCTTCTCCCCATTATTTTTTTTTCCCTCGAGTAGCAACACTAATCATTTGTCTCTGAAACGAGAGGAGAAGAGAACGGAGGGATAGGTTTCATGGTCTTTCGATATGTGGGGCTGTAAATTAACGACTATATGGTGAGTCGGTCTCCACAGGTGGTAGGGAGAGGAAATTGAAGCCAAAGGTCTCTCCTTCGTAGTTGTCCTTTCTTAACCTTTCTATCTTAGAGAGGTGGGACTGACGAAGGATGGCCTTTAAGGCTTTGTGCAATCCCTCCACATCCGTGTCTAGTGTGTAGTGGTAAGCGCAGATTTTAGACTCATCATAACCTATAGGTCTTGTTGTAGGAACGGGCGGGAGGTTTCTAAGTGGGGGTAGGGAAATGGTCGTATTCTCCACCAAATACAAGGATTTTAGCGTAAGATCCTTGTGAGTGGGTCAAATCGGCGGAGGATTATGGTATTGATTGAGCCAGGTTTTCGGTAATTTTAGGCGAGGGTTTCTTCTCCGGTGGTAATGTTTTTAGAAAACCGAGACCACTACGATCATGGGTTTTGTTGTAGTTTACGGGAATGAGTGTATGTCGTCCTTGTTCATAAAGACAAAACCAAAGCCTTTTCCCACACAGCGAGTCAAGAAGGTGGAGGCGAAATGACGATTTTGTCAAAGTATTGAAAATCGATTGGAAGGAACCACACCCAGAGGAGGTTCAGGGAAGGATGGTGCGTCACCACCCCCATACGTTAGGTTGGTGCGGAAATGGGGTGGTCCGTAAGAGATTATCTCCCCCCATTCGACGGTCATAGGTGGGATTGCATGGAACTAACTGTTCATACTCCTGGGGGGTTGGAAGGACTACTTAGATAGGTGGTATTCCCTCAGCGTAGGCATTGAAAACATCTACTAAGGGGTCAGAGGTTGGGATGTCTCTCGAGAAAGGAAGTGATATTTTAATTGGCGGTTTTCTTGGTTGAAGGTGTTGTGGGTTGGATGTGATGGCTGGGTTGATGAATGGGTGCTTGACTATGTACAAGCCACATCATAGGGCGATACACAGACCGATTGCACGTTTTAAACGGGGGAGGATCAACTTTTAACGGTGTAGGACTTCCCCTTCGTACTCAAATTTTATATGCATCTAGTAAAGGTTGAGGAACACATCCCATAGCCCGGATCCAAGGGTGGCCCTAACAACATATTGTATTGGAACTCTCCCTCAAGGACATAGAAGAGTTCAGGTAAAGTGCGTGGTCCTACACGAATGTTAAGGATCACAGTGCCTAAGGTAGAAGTAATAGCATCATTGAATGACTGCAACATGATGGGGTTGGCACACATGCAACTAGAAGGGATATTCATTTGTTGGAAGGCTTTTGAAGAGATGATGTTTAGGCTAGCGCCCCCATCAATCATAACACGACGTACCCGAATGTCCTGAACGTAAGCTGAAATGAAAAGAGCAGGGTCAGGATCTTCGGCACCAAAGTCGATAATTTCCTCTTCAGAGAAACTGACAGCAGCGGCTTGCTGTACAAAGACAGAAGTGGTTGGGAAGATAGATTGTTTGGTGAGTGAAGCAACATGATTGGGTGTTAGAATAGAGGTAACAGGCAAGGTTTTCATTAGGTAAGACCTCTATCCCTTGAAGGATTTCAACGAGAGCTTGTCGATGAGATTCATAAGTCTGAATGAGATCATACAGTGTCATTTTTACAGGCGATTGGTGAAGCTGTTTGATCATGGTTCGGTGGGAAATTCCATTAGAGACGGGGTAGGCAGGTCCACAAATAACCACTTTAGGTGGTGGTGCAATCGGGATGGTGGACGGAGAAAGAGATGCCACAGGTGTTTTTCTTTCGCTTTCCCATTATTTTTTTTCCCTCGAGTAGCAACACTAATCATATTGATCTCGTGAATACGAGAGGAGGAAGACGGTAGGGATAGGTCATGGTCTTCGAGAGGTGGGGCTGTAATAACGACAGATATTGGTGAGGCGGGGACAGGTGGTATAGGAGAGGGAATTGAAGCCAAAGGTCTCTCCCTTCGTAAGTTGTCTTTCTTAACCTTTCTATCTGAGAGAGGTGACTGACGAAGGATGGCCTTTAAGGCTTTGCATCCCTCCACATCGTGTCCTAGTGTGTAGTGGTAAGCGCAGATTTTAGACTCATCATAACCTATAGGTCATTGTTTAGACGGGTCATAGGGTCTAAGTGGGGGTAGGGAAATGGTCGTATTCTCCACCAACATAGCAAGGATTTTAGCGTAAGATCCTTTGAGTGGGTCAAAATCGGAGGAGGATGAGGGTATTGATTGAGCAGGTTTCGGTAATGTTTAGGCGTGGTTGGTTCGTACGGGTGGTGGTTTAGCCAAGGGGTGTTGACACGTGGTTTTAACTAAACGTGGTTTCTTTGTCGCAGGAGCTACGTTTATCCTGTTAGATGATGAGGCTCCAGATAAGGTGGTATCAGAAAACAACCACAGAGAAATAGGAGTGACAAAAAATAACTCTTTTGATGATGGAATTTGTTTAGGGTTGATAGGTGGATAGGATCCACAGGGTGACGGTGTTGCTATACCCTTAGATCTCGGTATGTGTGCAAAAGGTGTAGGTGGTTTTAAAGAAAACGCAGGAGGCATGATATATTGATGCAAGGTGGAGGGATGAGGTCCTAATATGGAAGGTAGGTGTGACAATGAAGGTTTTAGTTGTGATAGAGGCATAGGTTGAGGAGATTGAGTCTGTCTCCTAATGGCATGGACGGCTTTATTTTTAGATAAATCAAGCCGCTTAGGTGGGTGTGTTAGACTAGGTATTGGTGAGGTCCCAAGTGTAGGGTAAGATTTGGTTAGGTTAATAGAAGTGGATGAGGTATTTGGTAGAGATGAGGGGGGTGAAGATGAGGACATAGGCATTTTAAGCTTCTGTAAACACTTCGGGTATATGGTAGAGGCATCTGGATCGGTCATCTGCATTTGAGTAGAATATGGCGTACTCAAACATTCCCATAGGACCTGTCTATCTTCTGGGGAATGACAGTCCTCACGTGTGAATAGGAAATTTCATATGGAAGAAAGGTGGGTTGTGATTCCGGTCCACTGTGGGTGTGATACAGGGGGTAGATGAGGCATTGTATCAATGGGCGTTAAGAGGTCAACCGGTCGCTGAAAAGATTTAGGCGATGAAGAACTAATAGGTAGAAGGGCGTGTTTGGGAGAATCCGTCATGTTTAAAGAATGTGGTGATGTCGGTTCAAGAGGTTTCTCATCTAAGGATGACAAAAGAAGTGGCGAGCTTTCCTCTTGTACAGCAAGAATGGTAGAAGGAGACGTTTGGGAAATAGATAAATTAGATAACATCCGCTCACAGTCTTGCAAGGATGTGGTGTAAGAAGGATCATTAGTGAGAAGGGAACTCTGGGCGGTTAATTCCTTGATGGGTAAAGGAATGGCAAGGATTTCAGTTTGTCTTGATGGTGAGGAAGGGGGTTCGGGTTCCTGCGTTAGTGAAGAGGCTTGATTCAGAATTTGTTTGATTGAGGTTTTTGGCTGGGAGTCGAAGACTGGATGGATCTCATGAACACTCTCCTCGGCTAAGATATCTTGGTTTATGTTACTGTTAGAAGAATGATTCGGGAAGGCGGGTCCTGATAAGGACATGGGAAAGGTGTGAAGTAGTAAAGTGTCTTCGTGAGCAATCAGATAGTAGGCATGTATAAATGATCGCAAGTGTTGTTGAGGGTCCTCCTTACTATTAAAACGGGTAAATTTTGGTAATTCCCATTGAGGAGGATATGAATGAAGGGGGACTGAAGGGTGGATAGGCTCCCGAAAAACTTGCTCGTATGTCAAGGTGCTACGACTTCCTGAAACAGAAGCCTCCAGATTTTGCATTTTGTCCATCATTTGTTTAATTAAATCAGTAGTTGGATGAGATGATGGTGTGGTTGTGGTAAACGGACGCAAATTGGGCCAAGGGCCACCGCTAGACAATGGTGGGGTTAAATGTTGATAAGGTATGGAGGACGAATGTGTTGAGACAACTGAATAGGGATGTCTTATATAAGCTGTTGAGGTTACCGGATATGTGTGTGGAAATGAAAAGGTGGGCGGAGCTTGAGAAGGAAAGCTCGTGTGGATAGGTGGCAAAGAGCAAGTCATGAACGGAATAGTCTGCAAGAGAGACGAGGTAGGAGCAGTCGGCGGTAATGACATGTGGGGCCCAAGATTAACCAAAGGAAAGCTAATCTGTGCCGTATGAACCCCTGAAGCTGTTGAGGTAGGCGACGGGACTAAGGATGCGGAAGGAAAAGTGGAGTTATTAGGCAGAGAAGGGGCTAAATGAGCAGCTATACTAATAGGCATGCCAACAAGGAGTTGACCGTTGGGTGTACGGTCAGGGGCATGAGACAAATAGTATTGTACAACGCTAGGATTAGCATCCATAAATTTGGCAAATTCTTTATCTCCTACAGGAATTTTAGGAACCTCGCTGGTGTCCGTAGGATTCCCCACAGAATGTGAAGGGGGTGATTCAGGCAAAGGCACAGAGCAAGCATGTGAAACCATGGTGGCGGCTTGCTTTCAAGTGATAACAACCATGGATAGGAGTACCCAGTAGGGTTTCAATCTATCAGGAACAGAAACAGACTCAGAATGGTGAAATTGGTAGGTTGCTGGTTTGTCAGAAACTGTAAAAGACAGTAACCGATATCGGTCTGATAACCGATGTTAGTTAGACTATAGCTGACGTCAGTCAGTTAACCGATATCGGTGTAATAAGACTAGTATAAGAAAATATAAGGAGCTACTGACTTGATTGTTAACAATGCTTAGTACATTTATCAAATTGTTCTAAGGTGATCACAGAAGACAATGTATAATAGAGAAAACAAAACTGAAAACAGGCAAAATGCACACGCAAATCCAGAGACTAACCCTAGGGTTAATTTTAATTATTGTGGGCTTATGCCTTTAGATGCAGAAGGATGTCAATCCTAAACAAAAGACTTAGGGGAAATGTCAAGTTTGTTTTGGCTTATAAGGTTACCTCAATCGGGCGGAGGAATACTGCGGAAAAGGGGGGATGTTTTGAGCTGTTATGTTAATTATGAAGTGATTCGGTATATGCTGTGCAGTGAAAGTAAGATTAATTTCCTGTCAATACCGTGGAAATCACCCCCACGTGTATGACCTGTTACTTAGTCTATGTTCACTAGAATTGAAAACAACAAGCAAGAATGTAATGCACGTGTTTTAAACCCAAATCGAAAATGATATTCGATGAAGCAAATAAGATGACTTTCACTAATGCAAAACTAGGAAAGCAAGAATGTTCCTTTACTAAATATAACAAAAATAGCAACAGCAAGTATGTTCCCTAAATGAAAGCAAACAAGAGAAACAAAAACCTGAAATGGGTCCCACCGGGCATGCCAAAATGTTTCGCACGGAATGTTTCGGCTCCTGTAGAATAGACTTGCTTCTATCCTATCATTCCTTTGAGAAACAGATGAGGGTTAGGGCTAGGAGGAATACCTGTTAAATGTTGAGATGGTGTGCACGTACCGTAGAGAGAGATCAGGTTGATTGCGAAGAACTCCTTTTTGTCTTGGAATGACTACTTACAAATAAGAATACAAGACCACAAGATTTTAATTAGACAATAAATGAGGGAATTGCCTTGGGCCCAGGAAATATAAAACTTCCTTTCGAAGGTGGTCAGTTCCCCTGCTAATATGAATTAACACAAAAGATTGTAAAATGACAATTTAATTGCCTCGTTGAAGCAAGTAGGGGGAAAGACTGGTTTCTGGTTTTGAGTCAAGGTAACCGATACCGGTTGCTGCTAACCGATATCGGTAGGTTCTATGTTTTAGGGGCTTTTGGTGAGGGTCAGTTGTAGGGTGGTTGTGTTGTTTGTAAGGCTAGTAAATGAGTGGGATTAGGTAACGGGGTGATGAGAGGGTAGAAGAATGATAGTTAGATGTAATGTGTTGCTGGGTAGTAGATCTGGGAATAGATTTATGACAGCTGTGATTCAAAAGTCTAAGAAATGTTATCAAAGAGAACATACAAGATTCTACTTACTATTTATTGACGAGAATGCAGGTCCAAGAACTGTGATGAAAAAGGCAGAACTCAGATAGGACGTCCTGACGATCAGAAGATGAGATGTCTTCCCTCACGATGATCAGCTGAGTGTCACAGGGCTCTGGTTGTGCAGTTGCGGTCTTGGGCTTGATGTCCTTCTCTGCAAACTCTTCTTGTTTCTTCACTTGTCTCTGCTCGGCCAAGCGAATCCCGATCCTTTCAATGATTTCTCCTCCTTTTTTCTTTTGATCAAATGAAAATCCGATCCTTTGTTTTTGGTTGGAGGTGGTCATTTACAGGGAACCGATGGCGGTTACACAACCGACGGCGGTCGAGTAGGAACCGGTATCGGTCAGGTCAAAGTGGGCTATTTTTGGTAAAATAGCCAACTTTCCCTCCTTTTCTCCCGAGGGATTAGTTGTGGGCTTGGTCAAGTCATTATGAGGTTAGTTTTGGGTGCGGGTGAGGAGTAATTAATCATAGGTGTGGATGTGGACCAAGTTATAGGTATTGATTTGGTTAGTTTAGGGTTAAGACTCGGTCATGATGAGGTGGCAACATGAGGTGGCAGGTATGGCGATGTGGATTTATTAATAATAAGGTAATTAATAAATAATTGTGTAAGGTTTAGGTGATGAGGTTAGGTTGCAAAATGAGATGTGGGGTACAGGGGGTCGTAAGACACAAATTTGGTGTCTACACCCTTCTCATTGGATGTCTTGGTTGGGTGGAGAGCATTGCCTTTCCCCCTTCCTTATTGTGATCAAATGAAAAGATGAAGAAACTAGCACTCTGCTATTTGGAGCAAGAAGAATATATAGTTTAATAGTCCCTCCCTTTGAGTAAGTGCCTTTGTAATCCTTCCCCACTTGAATTGGATGAGTTGTATAATAATTATATTCTGAAATCATTTGTATTGATAATGGAAGATTGAAATTGGACTATGAAATGTAAAGAAGATTAATTTTACTCTCTTTTTTGGAAAGGAAATGTAAAAGATATAATATGCATTGTATTTTGTATTTTAGAAATCAAATGGAAAAGAAAAGATTGTAAATTATATTGGAAAGGAATAAAGGATTGCATTAGTTTCAAAATTGCACTGTGTTTTGAATGTGATTTACTATTATTGAAGATTGAAACTACTATTTGAAAAAGAAGAATGCGCATGAAGTAAAAGACAGTGTTTTGCTCTCTTGAAATGAGTTGAATTTAGAAATAAGGATTTGCATAATTTACTATTTAATGGTTGATTTTATTCAATTAAATGTATGAGAATCCAGTTTATAAATCCATACACATCATTTATATCGACTAAATGTCATATACAAATTTGAAAGAAATTTTGTCACTTGATCATTAGGGTTGATTTTGAGAATTCACTTTTGGTAAAAATGAGGAATTTCAAACTGTGTGCCAAACAATAAGAAATGAAACATTGCCACTTTTCCTACTTGATTTCTTCCTCTAAAGTAGTATGAGAATTGACCCTAAATATATTATTGAAGGAACCTGTCAAAACTTTATAGGAATCTAACGTGAAGATGGTGTGCACAGTAGTTTTTCTGTCAATAGATGGAAATATACAACCTTGTTCTAAATGTGATGAAAGTTAATCTCCGAAAACATTCTGACAAAGGATCCCTAGACATTCTCACTTTGTGTCTTGTTTGACATGTTGAGTGAAGGAGGATATCATGTTGTTTTTAGGTAAATATTGAGAAGTCGAATCATTTGGCAGTGGACAAATTGACCAAATCCTGCAGAGTTTGATTTCTCAGATTTTATAAGAGAGATAATGGTGCCAAGATAATGGATCATCTATGAAGGTTTATGGACTAAGACATGTGTATAGCCAGGGCATCGAGAGCTTATCTTTGATCTTAGTCCTTGCTCGGACAATTGGACCAATGTATTTGATATGAATTATACGATTAGTTGACCCTTCATAAGTGATAGAAGGGGTGATATCTCCAATATCCATAGTGGATATCATAGAGTAGTCAAGGCTTATATTTAAATTGATTGAAGAACTTTAAATTGGTCATGGGAGGTTGTGGAATTAGATTTCCATGATCATAAAATCCGTGGCCCTTGCCATCCCGTAACTATTTAGGCATACTACCACGTGACATTTCGGAGGGGCTAGCATTCGTGCAAGTGATATTCATGTTCATTTTAATAAATTAATTATTAGCACTATCTTGTTCCAATATCATTTGGTTGCCATGAGTCCTGTGAGATAAGATGAGTGGCATGGGTACGGTTCCTTTTTGAACTTAACCTTATTGAATTTTTTGGGAGAAATTTTTCTAATTTGGCTCCGTGGCCTGCAGCCAATGAGGAGGTGCCACGTGGCACCTTGGGGGGGTGGTGGCGGGGGAGAGTGGAACCCTTTGTTATTTTTGGTTTTCGGCCTTGGAAAAATTTCTAAAGATTTCCTCGTGGTCTGCAACTCCACCTTCTCCCTTGGAATTATATCCTCTTCCATGAGCACGTGGACCCGTGCATCCTTTCTTTCCTTTTTCTCCCCCCCCCTTCGGGTAACAATGCGCTAATTTAATTCCGTCACCTCCGTCCCTTGAATCGAGTCTTCTCCAATGTCAACTCTGCGATCACCACGTGTCCCTAGCGGACCCGCGGAGGCACGTGATGTTTTGAGATTTTGAGTTTGCACAATCTTAGAAAAATTCCCTAAGCCGCCCGCGACCCACCAACCCAATTAGAAGGCACTTTCTCCTCCTCTTGACACGTGTCCCACCTAGGGAAAAAATTGCCCTAGGAACTCTGCCCGCATATATCTTGAATTCTAATTGGAGGTAGGAGGACTTCTTTATATCACCAGAAAGGTAAGAAAATTTCCTATCCATTGGGAATGGTTATAGGGAAATTTTTGAAGTCGATTAAGTAGGAGGAAAATCTAGTTTAATCTCTGAACCTGTTAGAGAGTAGGCATGGGGGTGAATTACTCCCTGAACCTAACTAAAACATATAACCCTAAAATTTGAACCTTGGGAACTTGATATTAGTTAATGAAGTCAAACATATGTTGTATTACATTGGTCTTGTTCCATGAATCTAATAGTGAAAACTAATGTCTCGCAACCTGGTTGTAGACACTTCAAATAAAATGAAAAATTATCCCATAATTTTCTAGCTAACCCTAGGATGTTTATTGGGTCTCAAGTGGTTGTTTAAACAGGCAATATATCTATACCTTCCTAATATTTCTACATTTTCAATATTCTATTTATCTCATATTTACTACATATTATCCAAGATCTTAGTTACATTAAATTTATCAATAGGCCACCACTTTATCTATCTTTTATCAAAAAGAGGGTTGACATCCATCCTAGGAATTTCTTGCTTCTCGGGAATGAATTTGTCACATAACCCTCTCATCCTATCTACTAATCCAATATTTTTCTGTTGAGTTATCTTGATTTGTAGGACACTTAGCTTGCTGTAGAGAAGGATCAATCATTTGCACTCGTCCATATCGGTCATCCTATCTCAAGGTCCATAAACCCTTCATATTTCGAGTTGCACTTTATTTTCTTAAGTATTAGTTCACTAATATGAGCAGGAAAGAATAAATCTTGTCCAACAAATGAAGATGATAGTTAACTCAATGCTGCAAATTTGGTGTGTTCACAAACATTTGTATGCCAAGACACAAAAAAAAAACCATGCAATGTAGAAGTAGGAAACCAAGTTTGCAGTTCTGTTGCAGAACTTTCTTAAGCTTCTAATTGAAAGGATTAATGAGTGATCAGAACGTGCAAATAGAGGGACTTTAAGGTTCATTTGGAAATCATAAATTCTCACATCAACCGAATACTCAAATTTTTGATGAACAAGAAGCACGAAGGAAGGAATTAGAGGAGTTGAAAGTAATAAAGAAAGAGCAACTCGAGGAGAGGAAGGAAAACATAATCATTAAACAAGAAAAAAGGAAGCAAACAAACTTGAACTAAAACTTAAAAGAAAGAGGAGGGAATATTTGACAAGATAAAAAAAATTCATGAAAATGAGAAAAAGGGGAACATGAGAAGCTACAATAAAAGGAGAGGATAGAAAAATAAATGCTAAGAAAACTATGATTGAGCTAATCCAGAAAATCCTATTCCTTTACAACATCCAATTAAATGATGGATTTCTACAACATTTTCACTCCGAATTTTCCAAACGTGGCTAATTACATAGTGAGAAACACATATACTTCAAAAAATAAAATTTAGTTTACTTCAACACCTACAATGTAATTTCCAATAACAAAGTTTCCTTCAACTACAACATGCAATTTATGACAACACAAATGTAGTTTGCTCACACAGAGTAATATGCAATTTTCTACATGTGCAAAAAACATGCAATTTCCTACATCTAGTCCCATGCATGCCAATTCTATAAGCCAAATGTAATCATACCATGTAAAAAATGAACAAATACCATCACCAAGCACAACTAGCATGCTAATAACACCCCAAATGGAGAATGGGATAGTACAAAACAACATAAGAAGTGACACAATTGACGAAATTGAAGACAAATTCAGTTTTGGAATAATTCATATGCTACCTTATTATGTGATTGGTATGCATAATTATATATTATTATGCGTAAGTTATAACCTTCATGCTAAAAATATGAACCTAGTTATGTAGTTTTTTTTGGGAAATCATGCAAGTAATGTGTAGTTGTTTCCATCCTATCATTACACATAAGTTTATGTAGTATATTCCACTATATCAATATAAAAGGATTTTTGGTAATGTTTAAAAACATGAATTATCTTCTTATAGGTGTTTATAATTTTTATTATTTATTATTTTCTAGAATAATGACAAAAAGGAAAATAGTTCACTGCCTAATTAAGGTCATAAATTACCTTACTTGTAGAATAAAGCATTATGATTTATTATAGATTAAAGGTGTTAAAAGACACGGTTGTGATATTCTCATCTCCCCTTCTGATATGACATTCCTTCATGAACCAACTTTTGACAAGGTATCTGCAAAAAAATGGGACCCAAGAGAAATGAGTATATTTAACACTTATTTCACTAAATCTGGATTCCAATATTACAAGTATTGGAAGAAATCCGTCTCCAATTTTGTGTATATTGGATTCCATTTTTGTCTATACTAGAATCCATTATTACTATTGTTATGTTTGTGGAGCTTGTTTTCATGTTAGAGTGTGGTACACCTTCTATGTGTTACACTCAGGTATTTTTACGGCGGTCCCGCTCGCCGTGTGAGCAGGTCAAGGGGGTTCAGGGGGGTGAAGCCCCCCCGATTGATGATTTGGTTACAACAATTGCTTCTAGGATTTAGGGCATAAGAAAAAGGAATGTAGGCTGCATAGTGATAGTCAGAGTGTTATACACCTAACTAAGAACTCTGCTTTCCACTCCATAGACAAAGCATATACAGTTGAGATATCACTTCATCAGGACAACTTTGGAATAAGATAAGTTGAAGTTGGAGAAGATTCATACCAGTCAAAATCCTGCAGACATGATGACCAAGGTGGTCACAAGGGATAAAATAAAGCTATGTTCATCTTTAGTTGGCCTTCACGGATGATAGTGAAGGGTTGAGAAGCTTTGCTCAGTGGAAATTAATCTCCAAGTGGGAGATTGTTATGTTTGTGGAGCCTGTTTTCATGTTAGAGTGTGGTACACCTTCTATGTGTTACACTCAGGTATTTTTATGGTGGTCCCGCTCGCTGGTGAGCGGGTCAAGGGGGTTCGGGGGTGAAGCCCCCCCGATCGAAGCCCCTGAAGCAAATTTTCATGGGTGGTTTATTAAACCCATGGGTAATGGGTAACCATTATGGGCTATTTTTGGGCCCATGGTTTTTCGGTACCCATTGTTTTGATACCACCTCTTCGGCTACCCATAGGTTTATGGGATGGTTTTGTTTTTGCCCATTGTTTTGATACCCATGGTTTTGTATCAAACTACTTAAGCAATTGTCTATTTATATGGTCTTATGCATATGATAGATAGATAAGCAAATGTATTGCAGATGTGCTTTGAATTTGGGTGTGAATTCTGTAGAGTTTGTTGAGCATAGCTCCAAACGGATCTAGGTATTGTATTGAGAAAGTGGAGGCTTGTAATAAAATTTGAGCAAGTGATTCTTGGTGGACGTAGCCCAAATTGGGTGAACCATGTTAAATCTTGTCTCTCTTTGTTGTGTTATTTATTCTACACTTTTATTTGAGATCTGTAATATTTTCTGCATATTAGTTTCTACTGTTGCGATTCTATAAGGGATTATTCTGCATATTTTATCTCTTATTTCCTTAACAATTGGTATCAGAGCCTGGTTTGGTTTGCTGAAGTGTTGAATCGTAGGGAAAGTTTTTATCTTGAGTGGGAGCTATGGCAGATGATGGAAGATCTAGGGTTGATAAATTCAATAGGCAGAATTTCAGTCTTTAGAAGATGCAGATGGAAGATTACCTTTATCAGAAGGATCTTTATACTACATTGTCTGAGAAGGTGAACAAACCCTCGAGTATGACAGATGTGGAATAGGATTTGTTGGATCGGAAGGCACTTGGAATGATCCGGTTGTGTCTTGCATCTTCGGTATTATTTAATGTTTCAAAGGAAAAGACTACAAAAGATCTAATGGATGCATTAGGGAAGTTGTATGAAAAACCCTCTGCCTCTAATAAGATATTTTTAATGAAAAAGTTGTTTAATATGAAGATGTATGAGAATGGTTCAGTAGCAGTGAATTTGAATGATTTTAATGTGGTTGTGAATATGCTAGATTTGGTCACAATATAATTTGATGAAAAATTTAGGGCTTTATTAATTTTGTGCTCCTTACCTGAGAAGTTGGAACAGCCTGGTAATGGCGGTAAGCAACTCGGTTCGAGCTAACTCAAAGTTGAAGTTTAAGGACATTATAGGGGTGATTTTAAGCAAGAAAATGCAAATAAAAATCTATGGGGAATCTTCTACTTTAGGGAATGCTTTAATGGTGGAAACTATAGGGAGACAGAAGAATAGAGGAAGCCTTTGAAAATTGAAAGATTAGGCAAGGTCAAAATCCAAAAGCAAGATGGAATGCTGACACTGTGGAAAGTCATGGGCATGCAAAAAAGGACTGTTGGGAGCTTCAAGACAATAAGAAACAAAGGAAGAAAACAAGGAGGTGAATGTGGTGACAGGTAAAGTCTGTCATGATACTTTGATTATTTGTTTGCATAATATTGCTGAATCTTGGGTTTTAGATTCGGGGGATTCTTTCCATGCTACTCCACATAGGAATTATTATTTTTGATTATGTTTGAGGGGATTTTGAGCATGTTTTTCTTGGTGATGACGAACCTTGCAACATAGTTGGAAAAGGTTTTTTTCAGGTTAATATGTAGAATGTGAATACATGGCTATTGAAGGATGTCAGACATGTGCCTAAATTAAGGATGAAACTTGGTATCATCAGGGTAGTTGGGAAATGATGGTTGTACTATGATATTTACAGTGGACTCTTGGAAGGTTAACAAGGGTGCCCTTGTGGTGGCAAGAGGTAAGAAGGTTGGAAACTTGTATTTAACCATTGATAGTACTAATGCTTATAATATTGTGGCTTCAAACATAGATAAAAAATCATGGAACTATAGGCTCGGTCATATGAGCCATAAGGGCATACATATCATAAAGAATAATTTTCCTAGATTTACAGAAAATAGATTTCAATTTCTGTGAGAACTATGTATATGGGAAACAGAAGCAAGTAAAGTTTATCAAGGTTGGACCTACGAAGAAAGAGAGTAAGTTAGGATGGTACATTCTGATGTGTGGGGGCCGGGTCAGGTATCATCTCTTTGGGGTTCAAATTATTATGTTACTTTTATTGACAATGCAACAAGGAAAGTTTGGGTATATTTTATTAGAAATAAATCTGATGTATTTGACACTTTTGTTAAATGGAAAGCTTTGGTGGAGAATGAAATAGGTCTTAAGTTAAAATGTCTTAGGTCAGCTAATGGATAGGAGTATTACAGTAATGATTTTGATGATTATTGTTCTAAGAATGGAATCCACAGGAAAAAGATAGTTCCAGAAACTCTGTAGTAGAATGGGGTGTCAGAAAGGATGAACATGAGAATAATGGAATGTGTTAGGAGTATAAGGTTAGATGCAGGACTATATCTTTCTTTTTGGGTAGAAGCGGTGAGCACAATGTGTAATTGATAAACAAAGGACCCTCAAGTTCCTTAGATTTTGGCATACCTGAGGGGTCTTGGTATGGTAAGAAATTTGATTACTCATTTCTTAGAGTCTTTGGATGTGAGGTGTTTGTTCATATAGACAATGATGATAGGACCAAGATAGAGGCTAAATCAAAAAAAATTACTTTCATTGGTTATGGTGGTGATGACTTTGGATATAAATGTTGGAGTATTAAGGACAAGAAAATTATTCGATATAGGGATGTGGTCTTTAATGAGAAATTTATGTATAAGCAATAGTTGCAGGAAAACAAGGAAGAATATAAGAAAGAATATGCAGTGGTAAATGATCTTCCGGATGGGAAAGTGACACATGAATCAGTTCAGGAACCTACTCAATAAGAACCCTAAAACTCCTATATTGAGGAGGTATTCTAGGTAAAGAAGAGCACACGAACGTTTTTCTCCTCTTTATTATTTATTACTCACTGACAATGGAGAGCTAGAGAGATTTGATGAAGCAATGTAGGTAGCTACTAGGAAGAAGTGGTAGAAAGACATGGATGAGGAACATCAGTCTCTCATGGAGAACCAAACATGGGATTTGGTGGAGCTACCCGAAGGTAAAAGAGCATTGCAGATCAAGTGGGTGTACAAAGTTAAAGAGGGAAAATGAGGTAAAAAAGATACAAGGCCTGGTTGGTGGTCAAGGGGTTTGCACAAAAAAAGGTATACATTGTGATGATATTTTTTCTCCTGTAGTAAAAATGACTTCTATTAGAATTGTTCTTGGAATAGTAGCAGTAGAAGACTTGCACTTAGAGTAGCTAGAAGTAAAGATTGCATTTCTCCATGGTAATTTGGAGGAGGATCTATAAATGCAGCAACTGGAGGGTTATGAGGTCAAAGGTAAAGAGGAGAGGGTAGGGTGTGCAAATTTAAGAAGAGTTTGTATGGCCTAAAACAAGCTCCACATCAATGGTATAAGCAATTTGATAGCTTCATGATGGAACAAGGTTATATTAGATGTCATTTTGACCATTGCATGCATATAAATAAATTTCATGATGGAAGTTACATTATCTTGTGCTTGTATGTGGATGACATGTTGGTTGGAGATAAAAACATGAAGGAAATAAAAGTACTCAAGAAGTAGATAAGTGACTCCTTTGCTATGAAGGATTTAGGGGCAACCAAACAAATCCTTGATATGAGGATATCTCAGGATAGGAAGGAATGGAAGTTGAATTTATCTTAAACAGAGTACATTAAGAAGGTATTGGAGAGGTTTAATATGGAGGATGCTAAACCGATTGGGACTCCTTTGGCAGTCCATTTCAAGTTATCAAAGGAGTTATGTCCGAAGATGTCCAAGGTACCTTACTCATCAACGGTTGGCAGTTTGATGTATGCCATGGTGTGCACTAGGTCTGATATTTCCCATGCAACGGGAGTAATGAGTACATTTGTGAGTGATCTAGGTAAAGATCACTGACAAGTAGTAAAGTGGATCCTTCGATAATTGAGAGGGACCATGGGAATAGTTTTGTGCTATAGTGGATCGGATACCACTTTGCATGGTTATGTAAATTTAGACATGGCTGGAGATGTAGACAGTGCGAGGAGCATGAAAGGTTACATTTTCACTATAGGTAGGACAACAATGAGATGGATTTCACGACTAGAGAAGCTTGTGGCTTTGTCAACCACGGAGGATGAGCATGTTGGTGCCACAGAGGCAAGCAAATAGATGATTTGGTTACAACAATTGCTTGAGGATTTAGGACATAAACATGATAAAGGGAAGTTGCATAGTGATAGTCAGAGTGTTATACAACTACCTAAGAACTTTTCTTTCCACTATAGGATGAAGCATATACAGTTAAGGTACCATTTCATTAGGACAACTTTGGAGGAAGAGAAGTTGAAGCTGGAGAAGATTCATACCATTCAGAATCTTACAGACCTGATGACCAAGGTGGTCACAAGGGAGAAACTGAAGTTGTGTCCAGCTTTGGTTGGTCTTCATGAACGTCAGTAAAGGGTTGAGAATCTTTATTAGAGGAAAACTAGTCTCCAAGTGGGATATTGTTATGTTGTGGAACATGTTTTCATGTGTGGAAGTGTTAAAGACTATACACTAAAAGTACAATACACTCTCCATAGTTTTCTCACTATGGTTCAGGATCGATCCGGGCCCTGAGCGGGGATGCAGGGGTGGAAGCCCCCACTAGCAAGAGTTCGGGGGCATAACCTATGAGAAAAAAAAATGGCCTCGAAAAACATGCCCAATATCTCAGGAAATGTGCTCTTCTCATATGTGCAGTATTTTTGAACCATGGGGTGGTTTTGACACATGGTTTTGGTACCCATGGTATTGTAAAATTTCTTAAGCAGTTTCCTATTGATGTAGGGATGACATATTATTGTATATGTGTGTTTGTGTGAGTTAGAATGTGAATTCAGGAGAGTTTGTTGATCACAACTCCAAACATATCTAGGTATTGTATTGAGAGAAAGTGGTGGATTGTAATAAAACATGAGAAATTGATTCTTGGTGGGCATAGCCCAAATTGGGTGAACCATGTTAAATATTGTGTTTGTGTTGTGTTCTGTTATTTTCCACACTTTTGTTTCAAATTTGCAATATTTATCTGCATATTAGTTTCTACTATTGCGATTTTATGTGGGATTGTTTCGCATATTTTATCCCTTATTTCCTAACACCGTGTCCCCTTGGATTTATGGAAAAGGGACATAACCTCCTCTAAAATTCTCCAAGGGTCAGGGCATCATGAAAAGGGGATAGGTGGGTTAAGTGAGTGTATGACACTTTCTAATCACTGAGTTGTCTTTTAAGTGACGCAAACTTCCCCTCCACCATGGTGGAAAATTTTTAAGTCCCCCATGTCACTTTTGACTTTGGTAAAAGATAAATAGGGACATTATGGATCTCTAATTGTGAAAAATCCAAAAATAGATGTTTGGCTTCACCGAACACTGCTCGAAATAGACACGTATACACATTTTCTCTCCATTGGAGCTAGGAGTGGACTTTCCATGGAAAAACTTATATGATTTTAACTCAAAAAGGTATGATGCAAACATTACCACAATTTTTAAGATCAAATTCTTCCTTTAATATTAAATTTACCCCCTTTTTTCAATTCTGCTCAAACATGTGCGCCAGTGAAAAATACTGCCACTGAAGTTTATAATGACCACTAGGAAAACCAACACATCGGGTGTGAAGAGGTCCTTATATATGTCACTTTTTACTTTGAACCAGGTCACAAATATTCTTATAGCTCCCAAAACATTTTGTTGAATCTCCACCAGGATAAGAAATCTTTACTTGCACTTTCAGGGTAATATCTACAAATCTGCTCGTCAAAATATCTTGAAAAATTTTCCACTGTGAATTAGGAATCATTATATTTCCAAAAAGTATCTTATTTCTTTCCAACTCCACTCAAGGCTCTAAAAACATTCAAAATAATTGGTGTCCCCAGATTTCACCCTAAAATCTGAGACTACCCCATGTAAAAAAAATCATACTTTTAAAATAATGGGTCGTTTGGTGTTTTTATTGCCAGAAAATGTTTGTATTGCATCAATATATTCCCAGAGAGTCATATAAGTCAATTTTGACAAATACCCAAATGCCCAAACTCGTTATATTTTGTCGTTGGGGTTTGCCTGCAGGAAATTTTTATTTAATTATTTTAAGCCCTGTTTGATGTAAATTGTGCTCCGGTTTAACCCTGTTGAATGGTTTACATGTCAATATTCCCATATACCAATAGGGTTTCCACCAGGAATGAATCCTCGGCTTTTTCTGTGACTTTTGGCAATGTTTTGCGTTTTTGTTATTTTTCTCGTATTTTTCTCTGTGAAATTCCCCTAGGTCAATTCCTTTGCCAGTTCAGTATGTCTTCTTGCCTAGAGTATCTGGAAATCATCTATGGACGTCATGCCAGAAGGAATTTTCCACAGGAAGTCTGGTTCTCTCTAAAACGACGAAGTCATGCACAAAAAATGCCTCTTAAGGGCAAGTCGCATTTTTGGGAAAGGAAGGTTTTAAGCTGCAATGGGATTTTTGGTAGCAGCAAGCAGGTGGAAATTTTGTACTTGCCTGATAGGGTACTTTTTCCCATGGAAGCAAAGTCACTTAAGTCATGATGGGAAAATTAGAGGCAGCAGGCATGCGAGAATTTCTTACTTGCCTTGCAGGGTGAAAAATCCCATTATAAAAATCACTTAAGGCATTAATGGGAATTTCTTACCTACCTTGTAGGGTAAAAAATCTCATTATGACAGTCAAAGAGCTTAAGTGGACCATGAGATTTTTGGAGCTGCAGTGCAGGGTGATTAATCCCATCAAAAAGTGACCTTTAAAAATAGAAATCAGTCATGGCAAAAAGTGCGACCCTCCTATAGGAAGATTAATACTATTTAAAGTATTAATTAATTGTTTTTATTCCTAAAATGGTGCCCAAGCATGAGGAAAAGTCAACGCATGATGAAGGGATAAAGAATATTGGAAATAGAAAGCTAAAATTAAATAAATTTAATTTATTTAATGCAGCCCTATATCATGCAAAAAAGTGTGACCCACCTAGAGGAGAAATAATACTTTTTAAAGTATTTATTGATGGAATTAATTCTTATTTTTGGCACATGAGGTTAAAGCATAGTGTGAAGTCAATTTAAAGTGGAAGTAGAAAGCTAAAATTGAATAAATTCAATTTATTTAATGCAGCCATGCACATGCACAAAATAGGCACCCAAATTGAAGAGAAAAGCATGTTTATTAATTAATTAATTGCCAGGAATAGGAGAGGCAATTATTAATTATAGAATGATGAAGGTTATATAAGCATGGGTTGCCATAATGATGAATTAATTAATTCTTCTAGCAAATGAGTGCAACTCGGACAGTTTTGGCACATAAAGAAGGAGGAATTTTGCTTAGAAGAAGTGTTTTTCACTACCGGAAAGCTTCAAAGTTTGGCGCCTAGGTTTGAAGGAGCTTGATTTAAGTCTGATTAATTTTCTGCATATTATTACAGGTGCCCAATTGAAGTTGAAAATATTCATGCTTGCTTTGCATACAAACAAAGCCTCAAATTTTAGGGCAACGGGCTTTATATATGCAGATTTTTATTGATAAAAATCAAGTGTTCATGTTCCGGTTGCCATCTTTGTGTGAATTAATTGCCGGTGTTCATTACAAGTGCTTATATAATTGAAAGGGAGCTTAAATCAATGTCAAATACATTGAATATATCCTTTGAATCCGAAGAAATTCCTAGATTTGTACCAGTTGTAAAGAATTTTGGTCGAATAAAGAGAAAAAGAGTTGCTCAAACAAAGATAGATTCGGCCATGGCAAAGCGAGATGAAAGAGAAATCTCAGAAGAAGCATGCATTACTTCCAAGTTTGCTGACATGAGAGAGATAGATCTAGGTCCATAACCTCTTTCTGAATTGATTGACAGATCCAGAGATGGAAATACTTCTCTCATGTGTGCAGTCAAAAGAAGTGGAATCATTTGAGCTTCAGCATTCCCATTCACAGCCCAGTTACCAGAATTCTTCATGGATTGTGCAAGGTCTTACCACTCACTATCTAGATCAGTGCGAGATGTTGCGGGGAAGACAGATATTCTAGCTGGACACACAGTTTATCAATTATTGTCTGAAGATTCTAGCACGATAGGTGGTGACTACTATCAACATACTAGACACCAACAACATATGGGAGAAGCATAAAGTCAACTGTGTGGGCATAATGAACAACACGTATATGAAGAAGCCCAGATATCCATCCAAGTTTTTGAGGATTCTTCCACGATCCAATTTTGTGCATGAGGTGGATGACATTACCAAATTGTCTATGTAGGATAAATGGCAAAGATAATGCTCACAACTTCTACTCATGGATGTATGCCTTCATCAGGACCATTGAGATCAACAAATCAGATTCTATAATCAATTGGTCGGAAATCATCAATGAAAACATCGGTGAGCAGCTCCGGAATGTGAGGTAGACTTAAAGCTTCAAGATGAATTCATATTTGGTATATGCAGCAGCTTCGCAGGGTATCTTCTCCAAGCTGGATAGACGTGGTGTGCTCTCCAAGGATCCTATTTTTTAGTGTTATTTGCAGCTTACTGTGCCTGCATGCAATAAAGATTATAAGGTGGTCAATGATGTATTCTTCTACGGATTCATTTGCAAGCTAAACGGTGATCTAAAGGCCAATAGGGTAAGCAAGGAAACTTGGGAAGATGTGTCCCAGATTGGCAGTATCTTCATCCAGTTTGCGGAATTTACATACCTCAGGGTCATCAAAATTTTGGGAGAACCAGTCAAGTTGCCTAGATATCCAAAGTGACATATTGGTTATCATGGAGTTGAGCAGACAACTCGTGGAGATGCATGACCTTTAGTCGAAATGGCACAAGTCTATAGGCTTCTTCCCGATCACAGTGGGCTATTACAGTTGTCAGAGCATTCATAAAGCCAGAGGAATTGAAGCGGAGATGTTCTCTAAGTACGAGAAGGATTTCTTCCCAGCACGAATGAACTTTGATCCATATGGGGTGGCAAGGAAGACAATCTTCCAGGAGTACGTGCATGTGCCTTTGTTAGAAGATTTTTGGATGAAGTGCAGAAGTGGGTATGAAGTTAGGAAGAAAGACTTCAGCAGGTTATCAGTGCGGCAAGTGTTTGACTTTGGATTAGCACGATACCTGCAGATCTTAAAGATAATGGGCATGTGTTACTTGATGCATACCATCAGATGGGAGGAGATAGAGCTATACTTCAGGAGAACATAGGTGGCTGCCACACGATCGAGGAAAGGTCTGCCACCATTCTAGTTAATACTTTAAACTGGTTGTTGATGAAGGGATATTGCCTTGATGAAGCTTTGATGAATCAGATCATAGGTAGCCTCAGAATAGAAGATTCCCTCAAAAGGAAGCATGAGGGAGAAAGCAGTAGAAGGCCTGAAAAGATTAAAGTGCACAAAAAGTCTCATTCCAAGGAAAAGATCACTTCTATGGCTATGGTGTTAGTTACGACTTCTCCAATATCAAGTATTTCACCAACTGTTGCACCTTAGCAAGATAGTACCATTTCTCTGTTGAATCCGACAACATTTGTCTTTTCTCCTCAGCCACTCTGATCAGTACCTCTTCTTGAAGAAACACTGAAGTTATAAATGGCAGAATTTGAAAGAGCTCTATCTTTGGACAATACAGAGGACGGTAGCAACAACACTGTAGCAGGTTTAGATAGAGAGGAACTAGAGCATGAGATGGTGGTACATTCTGCAACTTCTCATTCTCTGAGAAATAATTTCTCAGAGTGGTTAGCTTCACAGTTGGTCCCAGAGGCTAGAGAGGAGGTCAAATTGGAGGAACATGACTTGCGGCTGCTCCTGAGTTTGGGAAAAAAAGACAGAAAACCTAAAGTTGCTAAGGTAACTTCAAGGTTGATTATTGAGGAGTTGGGGCAGAAGTTTGCTGAGGTGTTAGTTCCATCAGAAGGAAAGAAGAAGGATGAGCTCACGGCAGTGGATATAATAGTGACCAAAGTACCCATTGGTCAAGCCACTATAGAAGGATTGAAGAAAGACACATAGACATTGATAAATAATTTATTCCTTAGGCTTGACAAAGAAAAGGCAGAGAAAGTTGATCTTCAGAAGCAGGTGTCTCAGTTGTGTGAGATTATTGCCAAAGTTGCCAAATCTTCCACTCAGCCAATTTCAGCACATAAGTAGGTGAGTGATCATCTAATGTAGCAAGTGGAAGATGTAGGTAACTAGGTTAAAGCTATCAATGAATGGAAGAGTCTAATCATTCACGAAGCTTCTATACAACTCAAGGAGGTACCGACCCGTCTAAAGGTTATGAAAGATGCATCGATTCAGCTGAAACAACTAGTGATAAGCATGATAGACATGAACACAGTAGCTGAAAGTAACTTGAGTATTTTTGTCGAAATAAATAAGTTTCCAAGGGAGGTGTTGATTGTGGAACAAATTGTGCCTGATGGATCTGTTGAGAAGGGGAAGCAACTTGAGTTTGCAGTATCTTTCCGCTTGGAGATCTTCATAATCATGCTGAAAAGGATGCGGGAAATTGAAAGTATGGCATCATCATTACCAGACAATGTCATTGCTTTCACTAATGAGGAAGTGGTTGGGAAGGTTTCTTCATACACAAGGACCATTCCTAACAAAGTTCCTGATTCCTAAGAGGGATCTCTTCTGATGGTGCAAAAGAGGATTGATGGAGTTAGTAGGCCTTTCACGATGGATTCCATCAGTAAGTTGGTAACGCTGCATTCAGATATTGAGATATTTGGGCCTAGCTTGAAGGATGTGGAAGTGTGCATCGAGGTTTTGAACGAAGGCTTGCTGCAATTCAGGACATAAAAAAAAGTTGTGGCTAAAACAGATGGGAAGTTGTTGAATTACATGTTCGACAAGTATATTCAGTATCAAAAC